>JAWPHD010022351.1:0-25351 GCA_037043455.1 Cyrtodaria siliqua
AATATGATTATTATTCATAATAGTAATACGTAAAGAATATGTACAATATTATCTGGCTTGTTGTTATGATTGTTAATATGACTATTGTTATAATTATTGCAGCAAACCTGTATCAAGACACAACGTTAATCGCTTCTCAAGTGAGCCCAGAAGTTGCATGTACAAGCCATGACAAGCCAACAATGCGTTCCACCGTAAGTTTTTCATATGTATACGTACTTTCAACAGATATGCACAAGTCAGAAATGAAACGGGCACTCTATGGCACGCAGAATGATACTTGTTGACATTTCATTGCCAAGGGACGTAATACGTGTACGGAAAAATAGGACAAACAGAGATAACTTAGATTTTTACGCGATCTGATAGTACATATGATTATTATTCATAATAGTAATACGTATAGAATATGTACAATATTATCTGGCTTGTTGTTATGATTGTTAATATGACTATTGTTATAATTATTGCAGCAAACCTGTATCAAGACACAACGTTAATCGCTTTTCAAGTGAGCCCAGAAGTTGCATGTACAAGCCATGACAAGCCAACAATGCGTTCCACCGTAAGTTTTTCATATGTATACGCACTTTCAACAGATATGCACACATCAGAAATGAAACGTGCACTCTATGGCACGCAGAATGATACTTGTTGACATTTCATTGCCAAGGGACGTAATACGTGTACGGGAAAATAGGACAAACAGAGATAACTTAGATTTTTACGCGATCTGATAGTTAATATGATTATTATTCATAATAGTAATACGTAAAGAATATGTACAATATTATCTGGCTTGTTGTTATGATTGTTAATATGACTATTGTTATAATTATTGCAGCAAACCTGTATCAAGACACAACGTTAATCGCTTCTCAAGTGAGCCCAGAAGTTGCATGTACAAGCCATGACAAGCCAACAATGCGTTCCACCGTAAGTTTTTCATATGTATACGTACTTTCAACAGATATGCACAAGTCAGAAATGAAACGGGCACTCTATGGCACGCAGAATGATACTTGTTGACATTTCATTGCCAAGGGACGTAATACGTGTACGGGAAAATAGGACAAACAGAGATAACTTAGATTTTTACGCGATCTGATAGTACATATGATTATTATTCATAATAGTAATACGTATAGAATATGTACAATATTATCTGGCTTGTTGTTATGATTGTTAATATGACTATTGTTATAATTATTGCAGCAAACCTGTATCAAGACACAACGTTAATCGCTTTTCAAGTGAGCCCAGAAGTTGCATGTACAAGCCATGACAAGCCAACAATGCGTTCCACCGTAAGTTTTTCATATGTATACGCACTTTCAACAGATATGCACACATCAGAAATGAAACGTGCACTCTATGGCACGCAGAATGATACTTGTTGACATTTCATTGCCAAGGGACGTAATACGTGTACGGGAAAATAGGACAAACAGAGATAACTTAGATTTTTACGCGATCTGATAGTACATATGATTATTATTCATAATAGTAATACGTAAATAATATGTACAATATTATCTGGCTTGTTGTTATGATTGTTAATATGACTATTGTTATAATTATTGCAGCAAACCTGTATCAAGACACAACGTTAATCGCTTCTCAAGTGAGCCCAGAAGTTGCATGTACAAGCCATGACAAGCCAACAATGCGTTCCACCGTAAGTTTTTCATATGTATACGTACTTTCAACAGATATGCACAAGTCAGAAATGAAACGGGCACTCTATGGCACGCAGAATGATACTTGTTGACATTTCATTGCCAAGGGACGTAATACGTGTACGGGAAAATAGGACAAACAGAGATAACTTAGATTTTTACGCGATCTGATAGTACATATGATTATTATTCATAATAGTAATACGTAAATAATATGTACAATATTATCTGGCTAGTTGTTATGATTGTTAATATGACTATTGTTATAATTATTGCAGCAAACCTGTATCAAGACACAACGTTAATCGCTTCTCAAGTGAGCCCAGAAGTTGCATGTACAAGCCATGACAAGCCAACAATGCGTTCCACCGTAAGTTTTTCATATGTATACGTACTTTCAACAGATATGCACAAGTCAGAAATGAAACGGGCACTCTATGGCACGCAGAATGATACTTGTTGACATTTCATTGCCAAGGGACGTAATACGTGTACGGGAAAATAGGACAAACAGAGATAACTTAGATTTTTACGCGATCTGATAGTACATATGATTATTATTCATAATAGTAATACGTATAGAATATGTACAATATTATCTGGCTTGTTGTTATGATTGTTAATATGACTATTGTTATAATTATTGCAGCAAACCTGTATCAAGACACAACGTTAATCGCTTTTCAAGTGAGCCCAGAAGTTGCATGTACAAGCCATGACAAGCCAACAATGCGTTCCACCGTAAGTTTTTCATATGTATACGCACTTTCAACAGATATGCACACATCAGAAATGAAACGTGCACTCTATGGCACGCAGAATGATACTTGTTGACATTTCATTGCCAAGGGACGTAATA
Organism: Cyrtodaria siliqua; assembly: GCA_037043455.1. NCBI lineage: Eukaryota > Metazoa > Mollusca > Bivalvia > Adapedonta > Hiatellidae > Cyrtodaria > Cyrtodaria siliqua. The sequence continues at coordinate 2,539 of JAWPHD010022351.1, forward strand.
CGTGTACGGGAAAATAGGACAAACAGAGATAACTTAGATTTTTACGCGATCTGATAGTTAATATGATTATTATTCATAATAGTAATACGTAAAGAATATGTACAATATTATCTGGCTTGTTGTTATGATTGTTAATATGACTATTGTTATAATTATTGCAGCAAACCTGTATCAAGACACAACGTTAATCGCTTCTCAAGTGAGCCCAGAAGTTGCATGTACAAGCCATGACAAGCCAACAATGCGTTCCACCGTAAGTTTTTCATATGTATACGTACTTTCAACAGATATGCACAAGTCAGAAATGAAACGGGCACTCTATGGCACGCAGAATGATACTTGTTGACATTTCATTGCCAAGGGACGTAATACGTGTACGGGAAAATAGGACAAACAGAGATAACTTAGATTTTTACGCGATCTGATAGTACATATGATTATTATTCATAATAGTAATACGTATAGAATATGTACAATATTATCTGGCTTGTTGTTATGATTGTTAATATGACTATTGTTATAATTATTGCAGCAAACCTGTATCAAGACACAACGTTAATCGCTTTTCAAGTGAGCCCAGAAGTTGCATGTACAAGCCATGACAAGCCAACAATGCGTTCCACCGTAAGTTTTTCATATGTATACGCACTTTCAACAGATATGCACACATCATAAATGAAACGTGCACTCTATGGCACGCAGAATGATACTTGTTGACATTTCATTGCCAAGGGACGTAATACGTGTACGGGAAAATAGGACAAACAGAGATAACTTAGATTTTTACGCGATCTGATAGTACATATGATTATTATTCATAATAGTAATACGTAAATAATATGTACAATATTATCTGGCTTGTTGTTATGATTGTTAATATGACTATTGTTATAATTATTGCAGCAAACCTGTATCAAGACACAACGTTAATCGCTTCTCAAGTGAGCCCAGAAGTTGCATGTACAAGCCATGACAAGCCAACAATGCGTTCCACCGTAAGTTTTTCATATGTATACGTACTTTCAACAGATATGCACAAGTCAGAAATGAAACGGGCACTCTATGGCACGCAGAATGATACTTGTTGACATTTCATTGCCAGAGACGTAATACGTGTACGGGAAAATAGGACAAACAGAGATAACTTAGATTTTTACGCGATCTGATAGTACATATGATTATTATTCATAATAGTAATACGTAAAGAATATGTACAATATTATCTGGCTAGTTGTTATGATTGTTAATATGACTATTGTTATAATTATTGCAGCAAACCTGTATCAAGACACAACGTTAATCGCTTCTCAAGTGAGCCCAGAAGTTGCATGTACAAGCCATGACAAGCCAACAATGCGTTCCACCGTAAGTTTTTCATATGTATACGTACTTTCAACAGATATGCACAAGTCAGAAATGAAACGGACACTCTATGGCACGCAGAATGATACTTGTTGACATTTCATTGCCAAGGGACGTAATACGTGTACGGGAAAATAGGACAAACAGAGATAACTTAGATTTTTACGCGATCTGATAGTACATATGATTATTATTCATAATAGTAATACGTATAGAATATGTACAATATTATCTGGCTTGTTGTTATGATTGTTAATATGACTATTGTTATAATTATTGCAGCAAACCTGTATCAAGACACAACGTTAATCGCTTTTCAAGTGAGCCCAGAAGTTGCATGTACAAGCCATGACAAGCCAACAATGCGTTCCACCGTAAGTTTTTCATGTGTATACGCACTTTCAACAGATATGCACACATCAGAAATGAAACGTGCACTCTATGGCACGCAGAATGATACTTGTTGACATTTCATTGCCAAGGGACGTAATACGTGTACGGGAAAATAGGACAAACAGAGATAACTTAGATTTTTACGCGATCTGATAGTTAATATGATTATTATTCATAATAGTAATACGTATAGAATATGTACAATATTATCTGGCTTGTTGTTATGATTGTTAATATGACTATTGTTATAATTATTGCAGCAAACCTGTATCAAGATACAACGTTAATCGCTTCTCAAGTGAGCCCAGAAGTTGCATGTACAAGCCATGACAAGCCAACAATGCGTTCCACCGTAAGTTTTTCATATGTATACGTACTTTCAACAGATATGCACAAGTCAGAAATGAAACGGGCACTCTATGGCACGCAGAATGATACTTGTTGACATTTCATTGCCAAGGGACGTAATACGTGTACGGGAAAATAGGACAAACAGAGATAACTTAGATTTTTACGCGATCTGATAGTACATATGATTATTATTCATAATAGTAATACGTATAGAATATGTACAATATTATCTGGCTTGTTGTTATGATTGTTAATATGACTATTGTTATAATTATTGCAGCAAACCTGTATCAAGACACAACGTTAATCGCTTTTCAAGTGAGCCCAGAAGTTGCATGTACAAGCCATGACAAGCCAACAATGCGTTCCACCGTAAGTTTTTCATATGTATACGCACTTTCAACAGATATGCACACATCAGAAATGAAACGTGCACTCTATGGCACGCAGAATGATACTTGTTGACATTTCATTGCCAAGGGACGTAATACGTGTACGGGAAAATAGGACAAACAGAGATAACTTAGATTTTTACGCGATCTGATAGTACATATGATTATTATTCATAATAGTAATACGTAAATAATATGTACAATATTATCTGGCTTGTTGTTATGATTGTTAATATGACTATTGTTATAATTATTGCAGCAAACCTGTATCAAGACACAACGTTAATCGCTTCTCAAGTGAGCCCAGAAGTTGCATGTACAAGCCATGACAAGCCAACAATGCGTTCCACCGTAAGTTTTTCATATGTATACGTACTTTCAACAGATATGCACAAGTCAGAAATGAAACGGGCACTCTATGGCACGCAGAATGATACTTGTTGACATTTCATTGCCAAGGGACGTAATACGTGTACGGGAAAATAGGACAAACAGAGATAACTTAGATTTTTACGCGATCTGATAGTACATATGATTATTATTCATAATAGTAATACGTAAAGAATATGTACAATATTATCTGGCTAGTTGTTATGATTGTTAATATGACTATTGTTATAATTATTGCAGCAAACCTGTATCAAGACACAACGTTAATCGCTTCTCAAGTGAGCCCAGAAGTTGCATGTACAAGCCATGACAAGCCAACAATGCGTTCCACCGTAAGTTTTTCATATGTATACGTACTTTCAACAGATATGCACAAGTCAGAAATGAAACGGGCACTCTATGGCACGCAGAATGATACTTGTTGACATTTCATTGCCAAGGGACGTAATACGTGTACGGGAAAATAGGACAAACAGAGATAACTTAGATTTTTACGCGATCTGATAGTACATATGATTATTATTCATAATAGTAATACGTATAGAATATGTACAATATTATCTGGCTTGTTGTTATGATTGTTAATATGACTATTGTTATAATTATTGCAGCAAACCTGTATCAAGACACAACGTTAATCGCTTTTCAAGTGAGCCCAGAAGTTGCATGTACAAGCCATGACAAGCCAACAATGCGTTCCACCGTAAGTTTTTCATATGTATACGCACTTTCAACAGATATGCACACATCAGAAATGAAACGTGCACTCTATGGCACGCAGAATGATACTTGTTGACATTTCATTGCCAAGGGACGTAATACGTGTACGGGAAAATAGGACAAACAGAGATAACTTAGATTTTTACGCTTACGCGATCTGATAGTTAATATGATTATTATTCATAATAGTAATACGTAAAGAATATGTACAATATTATCTGGCTTGTTGTTATGATTGTTAATATGACTATTGTTATAATTATTGCAGCAAACCTGTATCAAGACACAACGTTAATCGCTTCTCAAGTGAGCCCAGAAGTTGCATGTACAAGCATGACAAGCCAACAATGCGTTCCACCGTAAGTTTTTCATATGTATACGTACTTTCAACAGATATGCACAAGTCAGAAATGAAACGGGCACTCTATGGCACGCAGAATGATACTTGTTGACATTTCATTGCCAAGGGACGTAATACGTGTACGGGAAAATAGGACAAACAGAGATAACTTAGATTTTTACGCGATCTGATAGTACATATGATTATTATTCATAATAGTAATACGTATAGAATATGTACAATATTATCTGGCTTGTTGTTATGATTGTTAATATGACTATTGTTATAATTATTGCAGCAAACCTGTATCAAGACACAACGTTAATCGCTTTTCAAGTGAGCCAGAAGTTGCATGTACAAGCCATGACAAGCCAACAATGCGTTCCACCGTAAGTTTTTCATATGTATACGCACTTTCAACAGATATGCACACATCATAAATGAAACGTGCACTCTATGGCACGCAGAATGATACTTGTTGACATTTCATTGCCAAGGGACGTAATACTTGTACGGGAAAATAGGACAAACAGAGATAACTTAGATTTTTACGCGATCTGATAGTACATATGATATTATTCATAATAGTAATACGTAAATAATATGTACAATATTATCTGGCTTGTTGTTATGATTGTTAATATGACTATTGTTATAATTATTGCAGCAAACCTGTATCAAGACACAACGTTAATCGCTTCTCAAGTGAGCCCAGAAGTTGCATGTACAAGCCATGACAAGCCAACAATGCGTTCCACCGTAAGTTTTTCATATGTATACGTACTTTCAACAGATATGCACAAGTCAGAAATGAAACGGGCACTCTATGGCATGCAGAATGATACTTGTTGACATTTCATTGCCAAGGGACGTAATACGTGTACGGGAAAATAGGACAAACAGAGATAACTTAGATTTTTACGCGATCTGATAGTACATATGATTATTATTCATAATAGTAATACGTAAAGAATATGTACAATATTATCTGGCTAGTTGTTATGATTGTTAATATGACTATTGTTATAATTATTGCAGCAAACCTGTATCAAGACACAACGTTAATCGCTTCTCAAGTGAGCCCAGAAGTTGCATGTACAAGCCATGACAAGCCAACAATGCGTTCCACCGTAAGTTTTTCATATGTATACGTACTTTCAACAGATATGCACAAGTCAGAAATGAAACGGACACTCTATGGCACGCAGAATGATACTTGTTGACATTTCATTGCCAAGGGACGTAATACGTGTACGGGAAATAGGACAAACAGAGATAACTTAGATTTTTACGCGATCTGATAGTACATATGATTATTATTCATAATAGTAATACGTATAGAATATGTACAATATTATCTGGCTTGTTGTTATGATTGTTAATATGACTATTGTTATAATTATTGCAGCAAACCTGTATCAAGACACAACGTTAATCGCTTTCAAGTGAGCCCAGAAGTTGCATGTACAAGCATGACAAGCCAACAATGCGTTCCACGTAAGTTTTTCATGTGTATACGCACTTTCAACAGATATGCACACATCAGAAATGAAACGTGCACTCTATGGCACGCAGAATGATACTTGTTGACATTTCATTGCCAAGGGACGTAATACGTGTACGGGAAAATAGGACAAACAGAGATAACTTAGATTTTTACGCGATCTGATAGTTAATATGATTATTATTCATAATAGTAATACGTATAGAATATGTACAATATTATCTGGCTTGTTGTTATGATTGTTAATATGACTATTGTTATAATTATTGCAGCAAACCTGTATCAAGATACAACGTTAATCGCTTCTCAAGTGAGCCCAGAAGTTGCATGTACAAGCCATGACAAGCCAACAATGCGTTCCACCGTAAGTTTTTCATATGTATACGTACTTTCAACAGATATGCACAAGTCAGAAATGAAACGGGCACTCTATGGCACGCAGAATGATACTTGTTGACATTTCATTGCCAAGGGACGTAATACGTGTACGGGAAAATAGGACAAACAGAGATAACTTAGATTTTTACGCGATCTGATAGTACATATGATTATATTCATAATAGTAATACGTAAATAATATGTACAATATTATCTGGCTTGTTGTTATGATTGTTAATATGACTATTGTTATAATTATTGCAGCAAACCTGTATCAAGACACAACGTTAATCGCTTCTCAAGTGAGCCCAGAAGTTGCATGTACAAGCCATGACAAGCCAACAATGCGTTCCACCGTAAGTTTTTCATATGTATACGTACTTTCAACAGATATGCACAAGTCAGAAATGAAACGGGCACTCTATGGCACGCAGAATGATACTTGTTGACATTTCATTGCCAAGGGACGTAATACGTGTACGGGAAAATAGGACAAACAGAGATAACTTAGATTTTTACGCGATCTGATAGTACATATGATTATTATTCATAATAGTAATACGTAAAGAATATGTACAATATTATCTGGCTAGTTGTTATGATTGTTAATATGACTATTGTTATAATTATTGCAGCAAACCTGTATCAAGACACAACGTTAATCGCTTCTCAAGTGAGCCCAGAGTTGCATGTACAAGCCATGACAAGCCAACAATGCGTTCCACCGTAAGTTTTTCATATGTATACGTACTTTCAACAGATATGCACAAGTCAGAAATGAAACGGGCACTCTATGGCACGCAGAATGATACTTGTTGACATTTCATTGCCAAGGGACGTAATACGTGTACGGGAAAATAGGACAAACAGAGATAACTTAGATTTTTACGCGATCTGATAGTACATATGATTATTATTCATAATAGTAATACGTATAGAATATGTACAATATTATCTGGCTTGTTGTTATGATTGTTAATATGACTATTGTTATAATTATTGCAGCAAACCTGTATCAAGACACAACGTTAATCGCTTTTCAAGTGAGCCCAGAAGTTGCATGTACAAGCCATGACAAGCCAACAATGCGTTCCACCGTAAGTTTTTCATATGTATACGCACTTTCAACAGATATGCACACATCAGAAATGAAACGTGCACTCTATGGCACGCAGAATGATACTTGTTGACTTTCATTGCCAAGGGACGTAATACGTGTACTTGAAAATAGGACAAACAGAGATAACTTAGATTTTTACGCGATCTGATAGTTAATATGATTATTATTCATAATAGTAATACGTAAAGAATATGTACAATATTATCTGGCTTGTTGTTATGATTGTTAATATGACTATTGTTATAATTATTGCAGCAAACCTGTATCAAGACACAACGTTAATCGCTTCTCAAGTGAGCCCAGAAGTTGCATGTACAAGCCATGACAAGCCAACAATGCGTTCCACCGTAAGTTTTTCATATGTATACGTACTTTCAACAGATATGCACAAGTCAGAAATGAAACGGGCACTCTATGGCACGCAGAATGATACTTGTTGACATTTCATTGCCAAGGGACGTAATACGTGTACGGGAAAATAGGACAAACAGAGATAACTTAGATTTTTACGCGATCTGATAGTACATATGATTATTATTCATAATAGTAATACGTATAGAATATGTACAATATTATCTGGCTTGTTGTTATGATTGTTAATATGACTATTGTTATAATTATTGCAGCAAACCTGTATCAAGACACAACGTTAATCGCTTTTCAAGTGAGCCCAGAAGTTGCATGTACAAGCCATGACAAGCCAACAATGCGTTCCACCGTAAGTTTTTCATATGTATACGCACTTTCAACAGATATGCACACATCATAAATGAAACGTGCACTCTATGGCACGCAGAATGATACTTGTTGACATTTCATTGCCAAGGGACGTAATACGTGTACGGGAAAATAGGACAAACAGAGATAACTTAGATTTTTACGCGATCTGATAGTACATATGATTATTATTCATAATAGTAATACGTAAATAATATGTACAATATTATCTGGCTTGTTGTTATGATTGTTAATATGACTATTGTTATAATTATTGCAGCAAACCTGTATCAAGACACAACGTTAATCGCTTCTCAAGTGAGCCCAGAAGTTGCATGTACAAGCCATGACAAGCCAACAATGCGTTCCACCGTAAGTTTTTCATATGTATACGTACTTTCAACAGATATGCACAAGTCAGAAATGAAACGGGCACTCTATGGCACGCAGAATGATACTTGTTGACATTTCATTGCCAAGGGACGTAATACGTGTACGGGAAAATAGGACAAACAGAGATAACTTAGATTTTTACGCGATCTGATAGTACATATGATTATTATTCATAATAGTAATACGTAAAGAATATGTACAATATTATCTGGCTAGTTGTTATGATTGTTAATATGACTATTGTTATAATTATTGCAGCAAACCTGTATCAAGACACAACGTTAATCGCTTCTCAAGTGAGCCCAGAAGTTGCATGTACAAGCCATGACAAGCCAACAATGCGTTCCACCGTAAGTTTTTCATATGTATACGCACTTTCAACAGATATGCACACATCATAAATGAAACGTGCACTCTATGGCACGCAGAATGATACTTGTTGACATTTCATTGCCAAGGGACGTAATACGTGTACGGGAAAATAGGACAAACAGAGATAACTTAGATTTTTACGCGATCTGATAGTACATATGATTATTATTCATAATAGTAATACGTAAATAATATGTACAATATTATCTGGCTTGTTGTTATGATTGTTATTATGACTATTGTTATAATTATTGCAGCAAACCTGTATCAAGACACAACGTTAATCGCTTCTCAAGTGAGCCCAGAAGTTGCATGTACAAGCCATGACAAGCCAACAATGCGTTCCACCGTAAGTTTTTCATATGTATACGTACTTTCAACAGATATGCACAAGTCAGAAATGAAACGGGCACTCTATGGCACGCAGAATGATACTTGTTGACATTTCATTGCCAAGGGACGTAATACGTGTACGGGAAAATAGGACAAACAGAGATAACTTAGATTTTTACGCGATCTGATAGTACATATGATTATTATTCATAATAGTAATACGTAAAGAATATGTACAATATTATCTGGCTAGTTGTTATGATTGTTAATATGACTATTGTTATAATTATTGCAGCAAACCTGTATCAAGACACAACGTTAATCGCTTCTCAAGTGAGCCCAGAAGTTGCATGTACAAGCCATGACAAGCCAACAATGCGTTCCACCGTAAGTTTTTCATATGTATACGTACTTTCAACAGATATGCACAAGTCAGAAATGAAACGGACACTCTATGGCACGCAGAATGATACTTGTTGACATTTCATTGCCAAGGGACGTAATACGTGTACGGGAAAATAGGACAAACAGAGATAACTTAGATTTTTACGCGATCTGATAGTACATATGATTATTATTCATAATAGTAATACGTATAGAATATGTACAATATTATCTGGCTTGTTGTTATGATTGTTAATATGACTATTGTTATAATTATTGCAGCAAACCTGTATCAAGACACAACGTTAATCGCTTTTCAAGTGAGCCCAGAAGTTGCATGTACAAGCCATGACAAGCCAACAATGCGTTCCACCGTAAGTTTTTCATGTGTATACGCACTTTCAACAGATATGCACACATCAGAAATGAAACGTGCACTCTATGGCACGCAGAATGATACTTGTTGACATTTCATTGCCAAGGGACGTAATACGTGTACGGGAAAATAGGACAAACAGAGATAACTTAGATTTTTACGCGATCTGATAGTTAATATGATTATTATTCATAATAGTAATACGTATAGAATATGTACAATATTATCTGGCTTGTTGTTATGATTGTTAATATGACTATTGTTATAATTATTGCAGCAAACCTGTATCAAGATACAACGTTAATCGCTTCTCAAGTGAGCCCAGAAGTTGCATGTACAAGCCATGACAAGCCAACAATGCGTTCCACCGTAAGTTTTTCATATGTATACGTACTTTCAACAGATATGCACAAGTCAGAAATGAAACGGGCACTCTATGGCACGCAGAATGATACTTGTTGACATTTCATTGCCAAGGGACGTAATACGTGTACGGGAAAATAGGACAAACAGAGATAACTTAGATTTTTACGCGATCTGATAGTACATATGATTATTATTCATAATAGTAATACGTAAATAATATGTACAATATTATCTGGCTTGTTGTTATGATTGTTAATATGACTATTGTTATAATTATTGCAGCAAACCTGTATCAAGACACAACGTTAATCGCTTCTCAAGTGAGCCCAGAAGTTGCATGTACAAGCCATGACAAGCCAACAATGCGTTCCACCGTAAGTTTTTCATATGTATACGTACTTTCAACAGATATGCACAAGTCAGAAATGAAACGGGCACTCTATGGCACGCAGAATGATACTTGTTGACATTTCATTGCCAAGGGACGTAATACGTGTACGGGAAAATAGGACAAACAGAGATAACTTAGATTTTTACGCGATCTGATAGTACATATGATTATTATTCATAATAGTAATACGTATAGAATATGTACAATATTATCTGGCTTGTTGTTATGATTGTTAATATGACTATTGTTATAATTATTGCAGCAAACCTGTATCAAGACACAACGTTAATCGCTTTTCAAGTGAGCCCAGAAGTTGCATGTACAAGCCATGACAAGCCAACAATGCGTTCCACCGTAAGTTTTTCATATGTATACGCACTTTCAACAGATATGCACACATCAGAAATGAAACGTGCACTCTATGGCACGCAGAATGATACTTGTTGACATTTCATTGCCAAGGGACGTAATACGTGTACGGGAAAATAGGACAAACAGAGATAACTTAGATTTTTACGCGATCTGATAGTTAATATGATTATTATTCATAATAGTAATACGTAAAGAATATGTACAATATTATCTGGCTTGTTGTTATGATTGTTAATATGACTATTGTTATAATTATTGCAGCAAACCTGTATCAAGACACAACGTTAATCGCTTCTCAAGTGAGCCCAGAAGTTGCATGTACAAGCCATGACAAGCCAACAATGCGTTCCACCGTAAGTTTTTCATATGTATACGTACTTTCAACAGATATGCACAAGTCAGAAATGAAACGGGCACTCTATGGCACGCAGAATGATACTTGTTGACATTTCATTGCCAAGGGACGTAATACGTGTACGGGAAAATAGGACAAACAGAGATAACTTAGATTTTTACGCGATCTGATAGTACATATGATTATTATTCATAATAGTAATACGTATAGAATATGTACAATATTATCTGGCTTGTTGTTATGATTGTTAATATGACTATTGTTATAATTATTGCAGCAAACCTGTATCAAGAAACAACGTTAATCGCTTTTCAAGTGAGCCCAGAAGTTGCATGTACAAGCCATGACAAGCCAACAATGCGTTCCACCGTAAGTTTTTCATATGTATACGCACTTTCAACAGATATGCACACATCATAAATGAAACGTGCACTCTATGGCACGCAGAATGATACTTGTTGACATTTCATTGCCAAGGGACGTAATACGTGTACGGGAAAATAGGACAAACAGAGATAACTTAGATTTTTACGCGATCTGATAGTACATATGATTATTATTCATAATAGTAATACGTAAATAATATGTACAATATTATCTGGCTTGTTGTTATGATTGTTAATATGACTATTGTTATAATTATTGCAGCAAACCTGTATCAAGACACAACGTTAATCGCTTCTCAAGTGAGCCCAGAAGTTGCATGTACAAGCCATGACAAGCCAACAATGCGTTCCACCGTAAGTTTTTCATATGTATACGTACTTTCAACAGATATGCACAAGTCAGAAATGAAACGGGCACTCTATGGCACGCAGAATGATACTTGTTGACATTTCATTGCCAAGGGACGTAATACGTGTACGGGAAAATAGGACAAACAGAGATAACTTAGATTTTTACGCGATCTGATAGTACATATGATTATTATTCATAATAGTAATACGTAAAGAATATGTACAATATTATCTGGCTAGTTGTTATGATTGTTAATATGACTATTGTTATAATTATTGCAGCAAACCTGTATCAAGACACAACGTTAATCGCTTCTCAAGTGAGCCCAGAAGTTGCATGTACAAGCCATGACAAGCCAACAATGCGTTCCACCGTAAGTTTTTCATATGTATACGTACTTTCAACAGATATGCTCAAGTCAGAAATGAAACGGGCACTCTATGGCACGCAGAATGATACTTGTTGACATTTCATTGCCAAGGGACGTAATACGTGTACGGGAAAATAGGACAAACAGAGATAACTTAGATTTTTACGCGATCTGATAGTACATATGATTATTATTCATAATAGTAATACGTATAGAATATGTACAATATTATCTGGCTTGTTGTTATGATTGTTAATATGACTATTGTTATAATTATTGCAGCAAACCTGTATCAAGACACAACGTTAATCGCTTTTCAAGTGAGCCCAGAAGTTGCATGTACAAGCCATGACAAGCCAACAATGCGTTCCACCGTAAGTTTTTCATATGTATACGCACTTTCAACAGATATGCACACATCAGAAATGAAACGTGCACTCTATGGCACGCAGAATGATACTTGTTGACATTTCATTGCCAAGGGACGTAATACGTGTACGGGAAAATAGGACAAACAGAGATAACTTAGATTTTTACGCGATCTGATAGTACATATGATTATTATTCATAATAGTAATACGTAAATAATATGTACAATATTATCTGGCTTGTTGTTATGATTGTTAATATGACTATTGTTATAATTATTGCAGCAAACCTGTATCAAGACACAACGTTAATCGCTTCTCAAGTGAGCCCAGAAGTTGCATGTACAAGCCATGACAAGCCAACAATGCGTTCCACCGTAAGTTTTTCATATGTATACGTACTTTCAACAGATATGCACAAGTCAGAAATGAAACGGGCACTCTATGGCACGCAGAATGATACTTGTTGACATTTCATTGCCAAGGGACGTAATACGTGTACGGGAAAATAGGACAAACAGAGATAACTTAGATTTTTACGCGATCTGATAGTACATATGATTATTATTCATAATAGTAATACGTAAAGAATATGTACAATATTATCTGGCTAGTTGTTATGATTGTTTATATGACTATTGTTATAATTATTGCAGCAAACCTGTATCAAGACACAACGTTAATCGCTTCTCAAGTGAGCCCAGAAGTTGCATGTACAAGCCATGACAAGCCAACAATGCGTTCCACCGTAAGTTTTTCATATGTATACGTACTTTCAACAGATATGCACAAGTCAGAAATGAAACGGGCAATCTATGGCACGCAGAATGATACTTGTTGACATTTCATTGCCAAGGGACGTAATACGTGTACGGGAAAATAGGACAAATAGAGATAACTTAGATTTTTACGCGATCTGATAGTACATATGATTATTATTCATAATAGTAATACGTAAAGAATATGTACAATATTATCTGGCTAGTTGTTATGATTGTTAATATGACTATTGTTATAATTATTGCAGCAAACCTGTATCAAGACACAACGTTAATCGCTTCTCAAGTGAGCCCAGAAGTTGCATGTACAAGCCATGACAAGCCAACAATGCGTTCCACCGTAAGTTTTTCATATGTATACGTACTTTCAACAGATATGCTCAAGTCAGAAATGAAACGGGCACTCTATGGCACGCAGAATGATACTTGTTGACATTTCATTGCCAAGGGACGTAATACGTGTACGGGAAAATAGGACAAACAGAGATAACTTAGATTTTTACGCGATCTAATAGTACATATGATTATTATTCATAATAGTAATACGTATAGAATATGTACAATATTATCTGGCTTGTTGTTATGATTGTTAATATGACTATTGTTATAATTATTGCAGCAAACCTGTATCAAGACACAACGTTAATCGCTTTTCAAGTGAGCCCAGAAGTTGCATGTACAAGCCATGACAAGCCAACAATGCGTTCCACCGTAAGTTTTTCATATGTATACGCACTTTCAACAGATATGCACACATCAGAAATGAAACGTGCACTCTATGGCACGCAGAATGATACTTGTTGACATTTCATTGCCAAGGGACGTAATACGTGTACGGGAAAATAGGACAAACAGAGATAACTTAGATTTTTACGCGATCTGATAGTACATATGATTATTATTCATAATAGTAATACGTAAATAATATGTACAATATTATCTGGCTTGTTGTTATGATTGTTAATATGACTATTGTTATAATTATTGCAGCAAACCTGTATCAAGACACAACGTTAATCGCTTCTCAAGTGAGCCCAGAAGTTGCATGTACAAGCCATGACAAGCCAACAATGCGTTCCACCGTAAGTTTTTCATATGTATACGTACTTTCAACAGATATGCACAAGTCAGAAATGAAACGGGCACTCTATGGCACGCAGAATGATACTTGTTGACATTTCATTGCCAAGGGACGTAATACGTGTACGGGAAAATAGGACAAACAGAGATAACTTAGATTTTTACGCGATCTGATAGTACATATGATTATTATTCATAATAGTAATACGTAAAGAATATGTACAATATTATCTGGCTAGTTGTTATGATTGTTTATATGACTATTGTTATAATTATTGCAGCAAACCTGTATCAAGACACAACGTTAATCGCTTCTCAAGTGAGCCCAGAAGTTGCATGTACAAGCCATGACAAGCCAACAATGCGTTCCACCGTAAGTTTTTCATATGTATACGTACTTTCAACAGATATGCACAAGTCAGAAATGAAACGGGCAATCTATGGCACGCAGAATGATACTTGTTGACATTTCATTGCCAAGGGACGTAATACGTGTACGGGAAAATAGGACAAACAGAGATAACTTAGATTTTTACGCGATCTGATAGTACATATGATTATTATTCATAATAGTAATACGTATAGAATATGTACAATATTATCTGGCTTGTTGTTATGATTGTTAATATGACTATTGTTATAATTATTGCAGCAAACCTGTATCAAGACACAACGTTAATCGCTTTTCAAGTGAGCCCAGAAGTTGCATGTACAAGCCATGACAAGCCAACAATACGTTCCACCGTAAGTTTTTCATATGTATACGCACTTTCAACAGATATGCACACATCAGAAATGAAACGGGCACACTATGGCACGCAGAATGATACTTGTTGACATTTCATTGCCAAGGGACGTAATACGTGTACGGGAAAATAGGAGAAACAGTGATAACTTAGATTTTTACGCGATCTGATAGTACATATGATTATTATTCATAATAGTAATACGTATAGAATATGTACAATATTATCTGGCTGGTTGTTATGATTGTTAATATGACTATTGTTATAATTATTGCAGCAAACCTGTATCAAGACACAACGTTAATCGCTTTTCAAGTGAGCCCAGAAGTTGCATGTACAAGCCATGACAAGCCAACAATGCGTTCCACCTTAAGTTTTTCATATGTATACGCACTTTCAACAGATATGCACACATCAGAAATGAAACGTGCACTCTATGGCACGCAGAATGATACTTGTTGACATTTCATTGCCAAGGGACGTAGTACGTGTACGGGAAAATAGGAGAAACAGTGATAACTTAGATTTTTACGCGATCTGATAGTACATATGATTATTATTCATAATAGTAATACGTAAAGAATATGTACAATATTATCTGGCTTGTTGTTATGATTGTTAATATGACTATTGTTATAATTATTGCAGCAAACCTGTATCAAGACACAACGTTAATCGCTTCTCAAGTGAGCCCAGAAGTTGCATGTACAAGCCATGACAAGCCAACAATGCGTTCCACCGTAAGTTTTTCATATGTATACGTACTTTCAACAAATATGCACAAGTCAGAAATGAAACGGGCACTCTATGGCACGCAGAATGATACTTGTTGACATTTCATTGCCAAGGGACGTAGTACGTGTACGGAAAAATAGGACAAACAGAGATAACTTAGATTTTTACGCGATCTGATAGTACATATGATTATTATTCATAATAGTAATACGTAAAGAATATGTACAATATTATCTGGCTTGTTGTTATGATTGTTAATATGACTATTGTTATAATTATTGCAGCAAACCTGTATCAAGACACAACGTTAATCGCTTTTCAAGTGAGCCCAGAAGTTGCATGTACAAGCCATGACAAGCCAACAATGCGTTCCACCGTAAGTTTTTCATATGTATACGCACTTTCAACAGATATGCACACATCAGAAATGAAACGGGCACACTATGGCACGCAGAATGATACTTGTTGACATTTCATTGCCAAGGGACGTAATACGTGTACGGGAAAATAGGAGAAACAGTGATAACTTAGATTTTTACGCGATCTGATAGTACATATGATTATTATTCATAATAGTAATACGTATAGAATATGTACAATATTATCTGGCTGGTTGTTATGATTGTTAATATGACTATTGTTATAATTATTGCAGCAAACCTGTATCAAGACACAACGTTAATCGCTTTTCAAGTGAGCCCAGAAGTTGCATGTACAAGCCATGACAAGCCAACAATGCGTTCCACCTTAAGTTTTTCATATGTATACGCACTTTCAACAGATATGCACACATCAGAAATGAAACGTGCACTCTATGGCACGCAGAATGATACTTGTTGACATTTCATTGCCAAGGGACGTAGTACGTGTACGGGAAAATAGGAGAAACAGTGATAACTTAGATTTTTACGCGATCTGATAGTACATATGATTATTATTCATAATAGTAATACGTAAATAATATGTACAATATTATCTGGCTTGTTGTTATGATTGTTAATATGACTATTGTTATAATTATTGCAGCAAACCTGTATCAAGACACAACGTTAATCGCTTCTCAAGTGAGCCCAGAAGTTGCATGTACAAGCCATGACAAGCCAACAATGCGTTCCACCGTAAGTTTTTCATATGTATACGTACTTTCAACAAATATGCACAAGTCAGAAATGAAACGGGCACTCTATGGCACGCAGAATGATACTTGTTGACATTTCATTGCCAAGGGACGTAATACGTGTACGGGAAAATAGGACAAACAGAGATAACTTAGATTTTTACGCGATCTGATAGTACATATGATTATTATTCATAATAGTAATACGTATAGAATATGTACAATATTATCTGGCTTGTTGTTATGATTGTTAATATGACTATTGTTATAATTATTGCAGCAAACCTGTATCAAGACACAACGTTAATCGCTTCTCAAGTGAGCCCAGAAGTTGCATGTACAAGCCATGACAAGCCAACATTGCGTTCCACCGTAAGTTTATCATATGTATACGTACTTTCAACAGATATGCACAAGTCAGAAATGAAACGGGCACTCTATGGCACGCAGAATGATACTTGTTGACATTTCATTGCCAAGGGACGTAATACGGGAAAATAGGAGAAACAGTGATAACTTAGATTTTTACGCGATCTGATAGTACATATGATTATTATTCATAATAGTAATACGTATAGAATATGTACAATATTATCTGGCTGGTTGTTATGATTGTTAATATGACTATTGTTATAATTATTGTAGCAAACCTGTATCAAGACACAACGTTAATCGCTTCTCAAGTGAGCCCAGAAGTTGCATGTACAAGCCATGACAAGCCAACAATGCGTTCCACCGTAAGTTTTTCATATGTATACGCACTTTCAACAGATATGCACACATCAGAAATGAAACGTGCACTCTATGGCACGCAGAATGATACTTGTTGACATTTCATTGCCAAGGGACGTAGTACGTGTACGGAAAAATAGGACAAACAGAGATAACTTAGATTTTTACGCGATCTGATAGTACATATGATTATTATTCATAATAGTAATACGTAAAGAATATGTACAATATTATCTGGCTTGTTGTTATGATTGTTAATATGACTATTGTTATAATTATTGCAGCAAACCTGTATCAAGACACAACGTTAATCGCTTTTCAAGTGAGCCCAGAAGTTGCATGTACAAGCCATGACAAGCCAACAATGCGTTCCACCGTAAGTTTTTCATATGTATACGCACTTTCAACAGATATGCACACATCAGAAATGAAACGGGCACTCTATGGCACGCAGAATGATACTTGTTGACATTTCATTGCCAAGGGACGTAATACGTGTACGGGAAAATAGGAGAAACAGTGATAACTTAGATTTTTACGCGATCTGATAGTACATATGATTATTATTCATAATAGTAATACGTATAGAATATGTACAATATTATCTGGCTGGTTGTTATGATTGTTAATATGACTATTGTTATAATTATTGCAGCAAACCTGTATCAAGACACAACGTTAATCGCTTTTCAAGTGAGCCCAAAAGTTGCATGTACAAGCCATGACAAGCCAACAATGCGTTCCACCGTAAGTTTTTCATATGTATACGCACTTTCGACAGATATGCACACATCAGAAATGAAACGTGCACTCTATGGCACGCAGAATGATACTTGTTGACATTTCATTGCCAAGGGACGTAGTACGTGTACGGAAAAATAGGACAAACAGAGATAACTTAGATTTTTACGCGATCTGATAGTACATATGATTATTATTCATAATAGTAATACGTAAAGAATATGTACAATATTATCTGGCTTGTTGTTATGATTGTTAATATGACTATTGTTATAATTATTGCAGCAAACCTGTATCAAGACACAACGTTAATCGCTTTTCAAGTGAGCCCAGAAGTTGCATGTACAAGCCATGACAAGCCAACAATGCGTTCCACCGTAAGTTTTTCATATGTATACGCACTTTCAACAGATATGCACACATCAGAAATGAAACGGGCACACTATGGCACGCAGAATGATACTTGTTGACATTTCATTGCCAAGGGACGTAATACGTGTACGGGAAAATAGGAGAAACAGTGATAACTTAGATTTTTACGCGATCTGATAGTACATATGATTATTATTCATAATAGTAATACGTATAGAATATGTACAATATTATCTGGCTGGTTGTTATGATTGTTAATATGACTATTGTTATAATTATTGCAGCAAACCTGTATCAAGACACAACGTTAATCGCTTTTCAAGTGAGCCCAGAAGTTGCATGTACAAGCCATGACAAGCCAACAATGCGTTCCACCTTAAGTTTTTCATATGTATACGCACTTTCAACAGATATGCACACATCAGAAATGAAACGTGCACTCTATGGCACGCAGAATGATACTTGTTGACATTTCATTGCCAAGGGACGTAGTACGTGTACGGGAAAATAGGAGAAACAGTGATAACTTAGATTTTTACGCGATCTGATAGTACATATGATTATTATTCATAATAGTAATACGTAAAGAATATGTACAATATTATCTGGCTTGTTGTTATGATTGTTAATATGACTATTGTTATAATTATTGCAGCAAACCTGTATCAAGACACAACGTTAATCGCTTCTCAAGTGAGCCCAGAAGTTGCATGTACAAGCCATGACAAGCCAACAATGCGTTCCACCGTAAGTTTTTCATATGTATACGTACTTTCAACAAATATGCACAAGTCAGAAATGAAACGGGCACTCTATGGCACGCAGAATGATACTTGTTGACATTTCATTGCCAAGGGACGTAATACGTGTACGGGAAAATAGGACAAACAGAGATAACTTAGATTTTTACGCGATCTGATAGTACATATGATTATTATTCATAATAGTAATACGTATAGAATATGTACAATATTATCTGGCTTGTTGTTATGATTGTTAATATGACTATTGTTATAATTATTGCAGCAAACCTGTATCAAGACACAACGTTAATCGCTTCTCAAGTGAGCCCAGAAGTTGCATGTACAAGCCATGACAAGCCAACATTGCGTTCCACCGTAAGTTTATCATATGTATACGTACTTTCAACAGATATGCACAAGTCAGAAATGAAACGGGCACTCTATGGCACGCAGAATGATACTTGTTGACATTTCATTGCCAAGGGACGTAATACGGGAAAATAGGAGAAACAGTGATAACTTAGATTTTTACGCGATCTGATAGTACATATGATTATTATTCATAATAGTAATACGTATAGAATATGTACAATATTATCTGGCTGGTTGTTATGATTGTTAATATGACTATTGTTATAATTATTGTAGCAAACCTGTATCAAGACACAACGTTAATCGCTTCTCAAGTGAGCCCAGAAGTTGCATGTACAAGCCATGACAAGCCAACAATGCGTTCCACCGTAAGTTTTTCATATGTATACGCACTTTCAACAGATATGCACACATCAGAAATGAAACGTGCACTCTATGGCACGCAGAATGATACTTGTTGACATTTCATTGCCAAGGGACGTAATACGTGTACGGGAAAATAGGAGAAACAGTGATAACTTAGATTTTTACGCGATCTGATAGTACATATGATTATTATTCATAATAGTAATACGTAAAGAATATGTACAATATTATCTGGCTTGTTGTTATGATTGTTAATATGACTATTGTTATTATTATTGCAGCAAACCTGTATCAAGACACAACGTTAATCGCTTTTCAAGTGAGCCCAGAAGTTGCATGTACAAGCCATGACAAGCCAACAATGCGTTCCACCGTAAGTTTTTCATATGTATACGCACTTTCAACAGATATGCACACATCAGAAATGAAACGGGCACTCTATGGCACGCAGAATGATACTTGTTGACATTTCATTGCCAAGGGACGTAATACGTGTACGGGAAAATAGGAGAAACAGTGATAACTTAGATTTTTACGCGATCTGATAGTACATATGATTATTATTCATAATAGTAATACGTATAGAATATGTACAATATTATCTGGCTGGTTGTTATGATTGTTAATATGACTATTGTTATAATTATTGCAGCAAACCTGTATCAAGACACAACGTTAATCGCTTTTCAAGTGAGCCCAAAAGTTGCATGTACAAGCCATGACAAGCCAACAATGCGTTCCACCGTAAGTTTTTCATATGTATACGCACTTTCGACAGATATGCACACATCAGAAATGAAACGTGCACTCTATGGCACGCAGAATGATACTTGTTGACATTTCATTGCCAAGGGACGTAGTACGTGTACGGAAAAATAGGACAAACAGAGATAACTTAGATTTTTACGCGATCTGATAGTACATATGATTATTATTCATAATAGTAATACGTAAAGAATATGTACAATATTATCTGGCTTGTTGTTATGATTGTTAATATGACTATTGTTATAATTATTGCAGCAAACCTGTATCAAGACACAACGTTAATCGCTTTTCAAGTGAGCCCAGAAGTTGCATGTACAAGCCATGACAAGCCAACAATGCGTTCCACCGTAAGTTTTTCATATGTATACGCACTTTCAACAGATATGCACACATCAGAAATGAAACGGGCACACTATGGCACGCAGAATGATACTTGTTGACATTTCATTGCCAAGGGACGTAATACGTGTACGGGAAAATAGGAGAAACAGTGATAACTTAGATTTTTACGCGATCTGATAGTACATATGATTATTATTCATAATAGTAATACGTATAGAATATGTACAATATTATCTGGCTGGTTGTTATGATTGTTAATATGACTATTGTTATAATTATTGCAGCAAACCTGTATCAAGACACAACGTTAATCGCTTTTCAAGTGAGCCCAGAAGTTGCATGTACAAGCCATGACAAGCCAACAATGCGTTCCACCTTAAGTTTTTCATATGTATACGCACTTTCAACAGATATGCACACATCAGAAATGAAACGTGCACTCTATGGCACGCAGAATGATACTTGTTGACATTTCATTGCCAAGGGACGTAGTACGTGTACGGGAAAATAGGAGAAACAGTGATAACTTAGATTTGTACGCGATCTGATAGTACATATGATTATTATTCATAATAGTAATACGTAAAGAATATGTACAATATTATCTGGCTTGTTGTTATGATTGTTAATATGACTATTGTTATAATTATTGCAGCAAACCTGTATCAAGACACAACGTTAATCGCTTCTCAAGTGAGCCAGAAGTTGCATGTACAAGCCATGACAAGCCAACAATGCGTTCCACCGTAAGTTTTTCATATGTATACGTACTTTCAACAAATATGCACAAGTCAGAAATGAAACGGGCACTCTATGGCACGCAGAATGATACTTGTTGACATTTCATTGCCAAGGGACGTAATACGTGTACGGGAAAATAGGACAAACAGAGATAACTTAGATTTTTACGCGATCTGATAGTACATATGATTATTATTCATAATAGTAATACGTATAGAATATGTACAATATTATCTGGCTTGTTGTTATGATTGTTAATATGACTATTGTTATAATTATTGCAGCAAACCTGTATCAAGACACAACGTTAATCGCTTCTCAAGTGAGCCCAGAAGTTGCATGTACAAGCCATGACAAGCCAACATTGCGTTCCACCGTAAGTTTATCATATGTATACGTACTTTCAACAGATATGCACAAGTCAGAAATGAAACGGGCACTCTATGGCACGCAGAATGATACTTGTTGACATTTCATTGCCAAGGGACGTAATACGGGAAAATAGGAGAAACAGTGATAACTTAGATTTTTACGCGATCTGATAGTACATATGATTATTATTCATAATAGTAATACGTATAGAATATGTACAATATTATCTGGCTGGTTGTTATGATTGTTAATATGACTATTGTTATAATTATTGCAGCAAACCTGTATCAAGACACAACGTTAATCGCTTTTCAAGTGAGCC
>JAWPHD010022352.1:0-25349 GCA_037043455.1 Cyrtodaria siliqua
AGACCAGTTCTTTTCTTTATACTAAATCCGAGTCTTCTCTGACCTTTTTTCATCTGTCTGTGTACCCCCACAACACCCTCCCCTCCCCCCCAAAAAAAAAAAAAAGAAAGAAAAAAAAAGCTTTTAGTCAGTGAAGGCTCGGATTAAGAAGATACATGTACAACATGACCTCCACTTTTCTGTGCAGTGGATTTTTTGGCAGCATATGATAATAGGCCATTTGTGATGATAATGTAAATTATTCTTTTTTAATTGGGCCGAGATATGAATGCCAATATTATTTCATACACAACTTAATGCAAAAATCAAAGGGTAACACACACTATTACGGCAATGGTATATCCCGGAGAGCGTTTTGCAGTCGGGACGGTATGAACTGTTGAGGAGTTGCCAAATTACACGGGTAGATAACAATCAATTAACACCGTTTAGTCACGTGATATTGCAATCTCTACCCAGAGTACACTCGTTCCTCATTTGACTCTGTCAACTTCAAAGGAAGTAGGGCGAACGGTTAGGTCACGTGATTATTCAAAAAAGTTATGACGATGTTTATAATAAATCCTTTTGCGTGATCTGCAAAGATAAAATATATACCTATATTAAATAATTTTCAATTTTTATTTCTATGAGTTAGTTTTGTTTAGTAATTTTCTGCTATCGAGCTTCGGTTTGAAATGTTTACATATGCGTTTAGATTGAGGAGACCTAAGTACGTATTATTTTTGTAATAAAATAGTCTTGATTAAAACTAAATTGTTGTCATGCATTATTTCAAATCTTGCACCATCTAATTTGCAGATATTCTGAAAATTATATTTACACAAGAAATAAATAAGTTTCAGGCAAACATATTCCAATTTAACAGGTTTTACCAAAATCTTGTAATTTAGTAGTTAGCAGAGATATATGTGAGTGCAAAGAACGATAACTTTGCATGGAGATTGGTGATATTGATGTCGAGATTTGATAACAAAAGTAAATGTATGAAAACAAAACTATCAATTTAATACATTTATACTGTATATCGTACAACGTTTTGCACATATTATGTTTAATAAATCTGTTTTTGAGTGATTATAGTACATTCTTTTAACAGAACGTAAACATTACTATAGATATTACGCATCAAAATGAAAACCTATCGATAATACTGGATCTTTATTGTACGCTTGCACTGAACGTTGTACAGAGTCGGAGATGTCAACTGTAACAACGTTCAAATGCTGAACTAGTTATATTAATGATTTATAATTAAATGTTATATTCAAATATATAAGATGCAGTTGAAATTAAGTTAAGATGATTTTGAGATTTAGTAACATTTAGTTATGATAAGATTAGTGTACTCTCCTTTGCATCGGTTATAAACAATAATTTCACGAGCCCTAAGGACGAGTGAAATAATTGTTCACAATTGAATGACAAACCGTGATATATTACAAGATAATTCACCGTAAACGATGTTCTATTTCGATTCTAATACCCCTAAAATGTGAAAATAATGCATACATCTGAAATCTTTCGCATTGCTTTGCTTACTCTCCTAACGTTGCAAATCTTTCGCATTGCCTTGCTTATTCTCCTAACGTTGCAAACGTTACAGTGATATATCGTAAAATATAACGAGATATTTTAAACTAGGCTATATAGTGCGGGTGTATTAGAATATGTAATATTTTAACCTCTGCTGTATCGATACAAAATCTTTGCTATTTCTATTTTTAGCAGGGAAATCCAAAATCTCCTCAGTTCGCGCACCTGCTATCTGTTGACCAATCAAAATACGGCTTACAAAAAGTGATCATCTGAACTACCAAAACGTTAACAATCATGCAACATAATTCTCGACGTCTTTTTTTGTATAAAAACTCTGGTCTATGATAGTTCTTCGATGTATTGTACGCCAAAAACCTATTGCCACAGACATTATAACAAGCTAGTAACAAATGTGTTATTATGTCTGTGTGCACGCGTATAATTAAATGACTCTATTGATGCATTTACACAATTTCACAAACACTTGTCGTCGAGATCAAAGAGATGTGTATTTACGGTGCTCGCAGCACAGCCTGCATGCCATTACAATATTATAGCCCTATAGGGTAGAGAGAAGAAGAGATAGTGGCATAGTATAAGTATATAGTAAAGTCCGAGAAGGATAGAGAGAACAATAATTTAGACCTGTGCCTAGAGGGATAGATATAAGAAGAGATAGTGTGATAGTATAAGAAGGATAGGAGAATAGATAGTGTTATAAACATATAGTAAAACCCCTTACTATATACATATACCATAACGCTATCTCTTCTCTCTATCCTTCTAATCTATATATCGTAATGAATGCCTGTGCCTAGAAGGATAGAAAGAAGAAGAGATAGTGTTACAGTATAAAATGTTATAGCATAAATATATACAGTAAAGCCCTTTACTATGTACATATACTATAACACTGTCTCTTCTTATCTCTAACCTTCTAGGCTATATTGTCGTAATGGCAAACTGTGGCACTCACAGTATCATAATGAGGTCCTGATGGTTGATGTAAAGGATTGAAATATTTATTTTGATCTTACATATTGCCAAACGTGTAGCCATAATGAAATCAGCGGTATTTACAGTGGTGTATGATAGATATGGTGTGGTGAGTGTACAGTGTGTATTGGAGCCTATGATCTTCCAAGAACCATATGTTTCTAAAAGTTGGATAGGTTCTCAGACTAATATGTATATTCCCCTTTCCCTGTGGTAGCTCTTAATAACCTAACATTTAAATAGCTTATATTAAGTTACACATTGCCCTTCTGATTCTGCATTTATATATCAATTGCATATATTTGCTTTCATCAAAAGAACAGAAATGGAATTTTCCTTTTATCATATGACAATATTCGTTCAAGTTATTCACTAAAATAAAGGGTAACTTGTGATATTCTTGGGCTTTGTATTCATATTCCGGCTGAAACATTTATGACATTATTTAACGTTACACATGTGCACACAATATATATAGTATGGTCTCACTGAGTTGGTTGATTTAAACATCGAGATGGGCATAGCACATCAAGGTATTTAAACCAACCAGCGAGATGAGACCATACTCTATTTGTTTTGTAGCATGTTCTTTTCAGCTGCCTGCCATACTCTACTCTAACTTCCAATAACTGATAGTTAGAGTACACCTTTTATTCTGACACGTGTTCTTTTCAATTAAAAGACTTACATCAAAACGACTTTCAGTGGCATGCTACAATTTATTTAGTAGCATTTCCAATTCATCTGTCTACCATACTAAAGTCATTAACTAATCATATAAAGCATTATTGTCATTAGTTATAGATATTCTTCATACAGTTACTTTATTTGTCCCCCTATAAATGAGTTAATATTCATATTTATCAATACTCCATTGCTGGTCATTAAGAACTCTGATGTCATAGCTCTAAAAATTGCGGCTTCCAAATCCGTTTCAACAGTACCTTAACACGATCATATCTTCCTTGTTTATCATCCGATTTTGATAATTTGTTCACCTTTTTCAAAGTTTTTCAGAAACCACAGTGATAAAAATTATTTAGCTGTGTCGCTTTATTCCCTTTAATACCATGTGTTATTTAATATATGCAATAATAATACTAGAAATATCTTATGATGCAGATTAATGATATTATTTATTTAAAGTTCAGGTTTTCCAAAAAAAAGTACTGCTCAATAAGTGTGCAAGGGGGCTCTGCCAGGACTTGAACCCGGATCTCTATTCTCGAAAGAAAAGCATGCTTCTTTACACTACAGAGATGATCCCAACAGCACAAACCGAGTGTACAAAATCTAGCCAGAATTAATTTAAATTTAAACATATTGCATACCAAATAAAAAAAAAATCATAATATTTCTAAATGGTAGAACTGTTGCGAAATGAGATAATTGTTGGTTTGATGTTTCGCGTCATTTTCCAGCACATTTTAGGCTATGTACTACTATTATTTTACGGTCAAATGTTTTTGAGGCAAACCACCCACTTATTCTTAGGTATAACCAGTACTGAATACCTCGCCATCCGTAAGAATCGACTCTAACGTAGTTGGAAGAATTTATCGATGTTTAAGGGACACTTGGCAATCTTTTTCTGCATAACATGCATTTGTTTAATAGTTATTATTAATTACAAGAATAATTACATTAAAAGACAAATTGATGTTGCACGTAATTAACGCTTGACTGCAGCAATAATTTGCGTTAACCTTTGGTTGTATAAGAAGAGAAAATGAAAATTCAAACAATAATTTAATAATATGCAAGCCGGTGAAAGTCAAATGATATAATATTTAATCAATTAATAGAGACAATGATGTTAATGTTTGATTACAACTTCAGATTGCTGTGTGTCCCTTTAAACTTCTCGAAAATGATGTTTCATGTAAGGTCGAATCAATTCTCGGTACACTCAAACTGTGATCTGTTTTAGATAGATAGTGCCTACCATAAACAAGAGGTCGATGACCTTGAAGCTATACTGGCAGGTTCTGAAAGCTAGATCGGCATTCCTGTGAAGTTTCATGAACATCTGTAGTGTCAGAGTAGTCTCTCAGTAGTCGTTACAAGTTTCTATATATAACTCTATGTAAACAAAGATGGCCGCTGGCAACAATGTTTAATGTCGAATCAAAATAGATTTCAACAAGGAATAACATCATGTCATGCTGATCATTTTAGAAAAAAATCCCATATCAATACTACTTGCAGTTTTCAAGAAGTAGTCGCTATAATCTTGTTTTTTTTTAAATATAATTCCAGCCGTGGCGGCCATCTTGAATTTTTGGCCGACCTGAAATGTTGCTAGGATCAACTTGACATCTAGTGCAACATTCCTGTGACATTTCATGAAAATATGTCCAGTAATTTTAGAGGAGTAGTCGCTACACGTGTTTACAATATAACTATATGTAGGTTTACCACCACTAATTACATGTAAGCCTCCGAGTTGTAGTCGAATGTAGTTCCTATAATAAAAAGTAATCCTCCTTTTTTAATGAAAACCGGCATTATAAGTTGGGAAAAAGTGCCCATTTCTATTCGATTTTGTGGTGGTATGTATAAGAAGCGTATTAATAAATTGTATTGGATCACTGCTGAACATTTTCGAAATTTCGACTCTATGCTTACACTTTGTGAGCAATGAAAACTGTGTCTTGTGACCCCACCTTTTCTGGTGATTTTTCAAGTGGAAAATTAGTTTTATATATGAACATTACATTGCTGCATTATCCATACTTGAGTTGAATTTGCAGCAAATCATTAATATGTGACACTTTAACATTGGTGTCTATTGGGAAAATAGTTAGTGTTATATAATACCTGTAAATAAAGATGGCCGCTGGCAGCCATGTTTAACGTCAAATCAAAATGATTGTTAATAAGGACCAACATCATGTCATGCTGATCATTTTAGAAAAAGTACCATATCAATATCACTTGTAGTTTTCAAAAAGTAGTCGTTACAAACTTGTTTTTTAAAAATGTACTTTTAGTTTTGGCGGCCATCTTGGATTTCACATCAACATGAATATTGCTAGAATCAACTCGACCATGGGTAACATTTCTGTACAGTATCATGAAAATCCATCAAGTTGTTTCGGATGAGTAGTCGCTACCATAACAATATCACAGATTTAAAGAAGTTGTCATCACAAACTTGTCTTTTAAAAACTTATTTTTAGCCCTGGCGGCCATCTTGAATTTCCGCCAAACCTGAAATTTTGTTAGAATCCACTGGATATCAAGTGCAACATTCCTGTGAAGTTTCCTGAAAATCCGTCAATTTATTTCAGATGAGTAGTCGCTACAACTTTTTATTTACTATATAACTCTATGTAAACAAAGATGGCCGCCGGCAGTCATGTTTACTGTCGAATCAAAATGATTTTCAACACGGACCAACATCATGTCATGCTGATCATTTTAGAAAAATCCCATATCAATACTACTAAGTAGTCGCTACAAAGTTGTTTTTTAAAAAATATGTTTTCAGCCGTGGCGGCCATCTTGAATTTCCGGCCGACCTGAAATTTTGCTAGGATCAACTAGACATCTAGTGCAACATTCCAGTGAAATTTCATGAAAATCTGTATAGTAGGTTCAGAGGGGTAGTCGCTACACGTGTTTACTATATAACTCTATGTAAATAAAGATGGCCGCTGGCAGCCATGTTTAACGTCAAATCAAAATGATTTTCGACAAGGACCAGCATCATGTCATGTTGATTATTTTAGGTTTATTAACGACCCGCTGGTGTCATCTTCTTCAAACAATCGAAAACTTTGCACTTTAATGATGACTTAATAATTGTAAAATAAAGACTTAAGCTATTTATTTAAGAAATAATAAATAAGTACCTGTGTTTTATCGGTGAATAAAACACAGTTAGGAGTTCGGATGCGTAGTAATTAAATCACGAGTGCGTTAGCACGAGTGATTTAATTTCTCACATCCGAACGACTAATTGTATTTTATTCACCGATAAAATACAGGTCCGTATTTATTATTTCGATTCTAACAACAATTACCCTATTATTTACGCTATTGTTGGGGCACTATATATTATCTCGGAGGTCAAGGTAATCAGGCTACTATGTTTACAGGCTGTTCCATTGGGCGCCCCCGTATGCAAAGTTCTGCGTTTCAATGGTTTTCACGTGACAAACAATTAAGTCATTGCTTACGTCATATAGCTTGCGCTGTATGACGTCAAACGTTCTCACCTTGTTGAAGATGCTTATTAATGTTATATGTACATGTACATATGATGGGTTTATTTCGGGGGTGTGCACGGTTTTTGAGAATGGCAATTTTGTTGTAATTTACATTTCATTAAAATTACTGTTCGGTTTGTCTTCGTGACGTATATTTACCAAGTGACGTCATGTAACGTGGCGCTTCCAACGGATGAAATATACGCGGGGAATTAATGGAACAGCTGTATTTTATCGTAGAATAACATACAGCTGTCTCCCTTCTTTGTGTATATGAAATATTGCGGAGGTCGTATTAGAATTAAAGATAAAATGCACTTGAATTCTGAGAGAATATAGGAAAATAAATAAGTCAAACTTTACAGGACGTGTTCATTGGGTAGAGTTAAAGCTGAAAGGTTTGTTACTTCAATTCCTCAAATGCATCTAATAATAACTAGAAACATTCACAGTTTATACATTAACATTGTCATCGTCAACAAAAAAACACAATACTTCGATATATATCAGTTACTGGTAAAAACTAGCTCTGCTGGCAAAGGCAAAATGAAAGGTTCATAATGAAATATTTGTTACCTATATTTGATTAACGCTAATTGTACATATGTTGCATGTGATTGACGCCCATTGTAAACGTCCTAACTTCTGACACATGAGGTCAGCTGGCTAATGAAGTCATCAGACATGCTACACTACGGCGGTGTGAACAGATTAAATGATTTTCAAGACCGGTTCCACAGATGAATGTTGTTTGATGGTGATTATATTTTTTGCAATTAGTAAATTGATTTTTAAAATTATTTTTGATATTAAACATCTCATTTAGTTCAGTGTTTACAATTCTAAAATATATTAGAATGTTTGTGTTACCACCCACTGTCATAGCATGCGTAAAATATTGAAAGGTTTGTTACTTTTGGTAACGAACCTTTATCGAAATAAATATGTTGACAAAATTAAAAAGGGATCTAAACATAATTGCATTTCGTTGTTCATTAAAACCCCAATGTATGTAGTTACCAAAACAACAAAAATAAATGTTATCTACCAGTATGGTTCTTTTTTTATATCAGTTTTAATAATCTATGACATTTCATGTTATGGTTAAGAGTGTTCAGAGATGAAGTTGTGTTTCCATTATATAACCAAGACGTGTTTGTCATATGAATACGTGAGTGTAGGTTTTGTAACTCTATATAGTTTGGAAATAACTAAGATCAGATTTACCAAAGTTGATTTCCCAAACACAAAAATAACTGAGACCTTAAGTATTTCGTTTGGATGGTGTTTTACTTCATGTTCAACACATGTAAGCTAGCTAGGTTATATATGTCGGTCAGTTTTTTTTGTGGTGGAGGCAGACCACCACATTTCCTGGGTAGAACAAGGGTTCAGATCCAGTACTGTACACCTCCCGCCATCCATAAGTATCGACACTTCCTCACTTACAAGTCGAGCTCCCAGTGGGATTCGAACCCGCAACAGTGAGAGACAAAGGTTTACAATGCAACATTCTTAACCTGTCGGCCACTAAGACGCAAATGTACCTTTGAAGTTTCTTACATGTGGGTGTTAAGGTTTCGAAGTTATCACATGGAATGCTTACAAGTCCTTAAGTCATGACGTCAATCAAATGCTGCTGATGTTGACGTCATCCTCCGATTATGTTCAATAAAGCGAACAATGTCGGTTAAAATCATACATAGGACTGATAATTTAAAATGTAATAAATAGATAAATGCTTGGTTTGATTATATAGGAACTCCTTCACTCGATGGTAGGCGTGTTGTATTTTTCACTCACTTGCATACTCTCGGTCGTAAAAAGAACCACACGTCTAGCATCTCGTGAAGGATTTACCTATAATCAGTCCCAGCAGTTAAATACTGATACATGTATATGCACGGGGATGGTGACACCAGTGTCTTTGATTACACTTACAAGGGAACAGTGACACTCTGCTTAGTTTCGTTAATTAGATAAACTGAAAATATTGATAAACTCAAAATACGCGAAAATGTTTTACACAATTACATCTCTCTCCAACTAGGGCCTTGCACGTGTACTCAATTGAAAAGGCTAATCCAACCTTAATCCAGTATTGGGTTTACCTCAATACGATGATTACCAGAAATTGAAGTAGTTAAATGTTCAAAGGGGACCAATACGCACAAAACAAGACAAACATGTTTATCAGAGGGCAAACACGTACCGGGGACATTCCCCGCAACAGAAAAAACAACAACAAACAAACCAAAATGTGAAACAAACACTCATGAACCTCCTAAATCAGTTAACGTAGAAGATAGTTTAACAAACTTTAAATTCCACCTTACAAGATACATAGGTATTGCAAGTGACTGAAACTGTGAACTCGTAAATATTATTGAAGTATAACATACTATCTCAGACACATTAGTATAGTGTTAAATGCAAAACACAGGTAGTGATTTATAAAGAAAATTATAGAATCCAACATTTAAACACAATCTCAATATTAAAAATGGTTATAGAGATGATATCAAATGAACAATGAAAACGGTTTACCTGTATCAATAGGGTAACAACCATTGAGGTTATATAATGAATGTTTACCTTACTATTATAAGCTTATATTCAAAAAATATACACTAACAACGGATTTGTAGTATATATAAAAGCAGTCAATTCTAACACTAGTCTTGAAACATTATTATATACACTCACAGTAGAATGCATAGTTCCATTGACTCTAGTTACATTATTTATGACTTATGAACTCTAGTCAAGCCTTTATATGGACATTATAATAGGCTAATCAACAAATGTAGCTGATGGTATACCTGTAGTAAAGGATTGTATTAAGATATATTCTTCAGTATACTTTTTCATATGTAAAAGAAACTTAATTCTTTAATCAACTAAATTACCAAACATCGAGTTTTCTTCTATACGTTAGTATTGTTTCTTATTATGCTTAATATAGCTTGTTGGAACCTAACATGATATCATGAGCATACAATACATGATTTTGTACATACTTTTGATTTGTTAGGTTTAGTTGAGACATGGACCCATGCAGAGTCACCCATTGATATATCAGATTATAAACACTTTCATATACCTGCAACAAAAAAGAAAAAGAAAGGTAGTAGATCTGGATGTTTCCTACTATACTACAAACAGTCTCTAGGTAATGGTATTACAATAATCAGCAAAAAAGAATATGGGCTTTGGATTAAGCTGGATACAAACTTTTTCGAGATGAAACTAAAAAACGGCTCTTATAGACTTAATTAAAAATGAGTTTCTTAAATATGGATCTGATCTACATACTCTAACAATTGTTAAACGTTTGAACAAAATTCTCTCCTCCGGTCAGTTTCCTATAACATGGAACATAAGTACTATTTCAGTAATTCATAAAAATGGTTCACCTTATGAGTTTGAAAACTACAGGGGGATAGGTATCTGTAGCTGTTTGGGTAAACTTCTTACCAAAGTGATACAGACAAGACTCTCAAACTTTTTTAGGGAAAATAATCTTTTGAGGACAATCAGCCAGGCTTCAGATCTGATTACCGAACAACCGATCAAATCTTTATTGTAAAAACAAGTATTAACAAATACGTAAATAAGCTTAAAAACCTATATTTGCTTGCTTCGTGGACTTTTGGAAAGCTTTCGATTCAGTATGGAGGGAAACGTTGTTCTTTAAACGGAAGAATATGGGCATTAATGGAAATATCTATAATGTTATGAAACACATGTACATCACCACACTTTTTTGAGTAAAAAGGAAAATTATCTTACAAGTCCAGTACAAAATAATAAAGGTGTATAACAGGGGGATGGCTAAAGTCCAACACTCTTTAACATATGTTTGAATGACTTTGGAGCATCCTTGCAAGGTAATGGCAGTACAGACCCTATTTTATTACAGAACACTTATTTAAATCAAATTCTCTTTGCTGATGACTTACTTCTCATGTCTGAAAGTAGCTCAGGACTAAAACGCTGTTTATTATGACTTCAAAATTATTGCAAAGATTGGCAACTAGAAGTAAATCTAAATACAACAAAATACAACTAAAGCGATGCTATTTAGCAAGGGTAAAAGGAAATATGATAATTTTGATTTTAAATTTAATGATAACAGTATTGAAATGTTTGATCAATACAAATATTTGGGAAATATATTGTTCTTTAATGGTAATTTAAAGCATGCAGCAGATGACTTATATAATAAAGGTCTAAAAGTATTGTTCTCATTGAAATCAAATATTCCATTAGATATTAGCTGTAAATTATTTGATACTTTAATAAGGCCGATTATAACATATGGTAGTGAAGTCTCGATTGCAGACTACTGCCCTTATATAGCTAATATTGATGCTATTCCGGCAGAAAAAACACAACACAAGTTTTGTAAATCTATCTTGGTTAAAAACAGATATTCATCAAAATTTGTAAGTAGGTGTGAAACAGGAAGAGTTCCTATAATGATATATATATTGTCGCTCATGTTTAAATATTATAAAATATGTACAACTTACTCTATTTTAAGACAGAATACTATCTTGTGTTTTTCATGTTGACCATGAGTTCTAATCAGGTGAAACATCATGGTTCTCTACTTTTGCAAAAGTGTGTAAAGCATTAAAAATTTCGGAAAATGAAATCAACCTAATGGATTCCAATACCTGGAACAAAACTATTCTAAGCTTTTATGTTAATCAAAATAAAAGTGAAATTAGATCAAAATAAAGAGGAAACTAATAGTAAACTTCAAACATTTAGCCATATCTTCCAACAGAACCAAATACCATACTATCTACAACTTAATATGGAGAAAAAAATACATACACCTATCACTAAATTTAGCTTAAGCGCCCATACATTATATATTGAAAGGGGCAGATATACAAGACTAACATCTTTAAGAGAAAAGCGCTTATGTAAATGTTGCCTAGACATTGAATCTGATGCACATGTTCTCCTCTTCTGTGATAAATACACAGATATTCGAAACAACATGATTGCTTAAATAGCGCCTTCAGATATAATAAAATAATCTGAAATAATAATTTTAACTAAATTATTAGACCCACAGAATAGGGCTCAAACTAACAAAATGTATACATTTATCACTCTGGCCCTATCAGTCAGGGACTGTGAAGACACTCATTAAATTGCAAGCATTAAATAATTAAACATGCATGTTTTTAAAAAAAAGAATAGTCAATTAATATTAGGATTGTTGTTACTACTGCTACTATTATTATTATTATTATTATTAATATTGTTATGTTTTGCAATGTAAGATGACACTGAGGTTGTATTCGGTTTATCTAATAAAACTGAATTAAATTGAATATAATATCTATAGAGTATATGACATTACCAAGTAATGGATGTGTACTGCATCAAAGGCTATGCATACAACGTTCTGCTTGTGTAGACAACGCTCTGCATCATACCTCTCCAAACTGGTATTCATTTTTCTTTCCGATAAATTTTATTATTTTGCACATTTTCAACTTCAAGGTCTTTTGACATGTGACCAGGGCGTAAGACTTGTATACTTAATTTTCCAGATCCTGTTTCACAACACACGAAACCTTCACTTGTATCTAATAAAATGTATTCCAGTGTGGCCTTTGAAATGGTATTTCAATATAATTAAACCGTCTACGTTAGCGATAAAGCTAAAACTTATTTCCAACGATGATCGAGGAACTGTCTCTTGACGCCATTTCTTTAATACATGTGTCGGAAAACACCTCTAAATTTAGTAACAAAGTGTACAGAATAGAAGAGAATGAATAGAATAGAATGTTATTGTCATAATATTCATAACAATGTGAACATGACAATGAACAAATCATATGATAGCAATTAAGATTACATACAAGTAAAAAACAGCAGATTTTAATTTATCATTATAAATGAAAACCAAGTATTGAGGGCCTGCACAAGACACTCCAAAATTAACTTGATGTACATATGGTTAAATATCACTGATTGGTCTGTAAAAATGTCAGTATCATAGAATGAGAATTCCTACGTCAGCGGGTATTTGAAACGAAGTGGTAAATACGTCCTCTGACTTGGGAGGTATTTGAAACGAAGTGGTAAATACGTCCGCTGACTAGGGGGGGTATTTGAAACGAAGTGGTGAATACGTCCGATGACTAGGGAGCGTAAGATTAGTGTAGTTGAGATAAATTTTAATTTGTTGGGATAAGAATTTTCGGAAAATATGTAACTGTTATTAATGGTATTTACGTTGGGTCCTGGAATAGACATTCGTATTGATGAAATGGAAATAATACGAATTTGTTTTGAGTTTATACATTTGAGAATGTACATTTGATGTTGTACATTAATTAAATCTTTCTTAATGTGAATTTGAGTTCTTAAATATACTATGCGAATTTTTCCTGAACAAGTGTTCTATTTTACGTCACTCTATCTAGTATAACATGTATAAGGTATACGTGACTTCAGTGCAGATTTTAATTTGGAGTATGTTCATTATTTGATCCTCAGTATGCTCCTCTTAAACGTACGAGCCGCTCTGTCATAGCAGTATATTAGTATAAGAAATTATAAAGTAAAATAGCTATTTAATCCAGAAAATATGATGCATACGTCAGTAGGTAAAGCTAAAACAATTTTATTTTGAATCATGCGTACGTATAGTTAAAATCACTAACATACTGTGATTTAGTTTGCTAAATGCGTTCGACAAAAGAGCATACAAATACTTAAATGTGTGTGTTTATTTTAAGCCGACAACCGTGGGTGTTCTTACATATCGATTAGGATATCCGCGTTTTACATTCCGGATAGAAAGTATTTTTTTGCATTCGGGATAAGGCTTTCCGTGTTTTGCTTTGAATTGAACTGGGTTTTAAGGCGCACCAACACATGAAAGGTTATATGACGCCAAACAGGAACGAAAATGCCAGGCTCATCCTCCACTTACATCAAGATAAAATATGTAGAATGGGCCTAGAACCTTCTTACCTGCAAAACTGCAGAGTTGCTGCCATTTACGATGGTGCCACGTTTCCACGTTTGCGTACGCGTACGCGGTGTCATGATCATGAATGAGCATGGTAAAAAATGAAAAAAAAAATATGAATTGGGGGGAGGGGGAGGGGGTAGGGGGATGGTCCTACCTCTGCAACTAACTCAGAACACAATAATAACTAACACTGCGACGTAATAACTAACGTTGCGACGTTGAGTGATGGCGTCAATAAACTGACTTAAAATGTAATAAATAGATTAGTTAACTGTCCGAATCGGTTATTGGGTAATCCTTCCCTCGATGGTAGACGTGTTTTTTTTTTTCACTCACTCTCATACGCTCGTTCGTGAAAAGAACCACACGTCTATACCACTCTTGAAGGATTTCCCTATAATCCATCCCAGCATTTAAATAATCTCTATATATGGATGGTCTAGAATTATAACGTCGTAAGTGAAAAATCATAGTTTTCGGGAAAGTGAAAAAAACGGACTGACAGTAACAACTGTGTGAATTTTCTGAACAATCTTCATCTGACATAAGCTGTAGTTTGCTTTCTCATAAAATAAAGTATTTAATGTTGACTTTGTAATCCGACCAATTGCACTTACGACCTTATGTTATTAAATATTCGGAAAGGAAGATGTTCATAAAAAAGTTGTATCTGGCAGTTAGACCTTTTAAAATATGGTAAAAGCGATTATTAAAACACTGTAAGTGTCTTATAAAAGTTTGCTAGTTCATGCTACACTGTTGGTCGAAATGTAGAATGCATATGGGAACATGCGTGTGATGACAACATTGCACTATTATATATTAGAAAATGTTCTATTGTTTAAAGTTAAATCAAACGGATATAAAAAAAAACATGCTCTTATTATTATAAATTTAATTAAATAGTAATGGTCACTCAACATACAAATAGTATTAATTTAATTAAATAGTAATGGTGACGTAACATACAAATAGAGACACAAATTATGTTTCAATTAATTGTTGTAACAATTATAACATGTAATAACAGAGAACTGGGAGTTGTATTCACTAATAAAAAGAAAACTAATCAATCACGAACAAACACTAACATATGGTCCTATACCCTCTGTAGTCTATAACGTTACATTGCCATTACGATAGAATATGTGTATTTTGTAATAAACTTGAAGATGAATTCCATTTTGTGTTGGAATGCCAAATATACATAATGTTATGGAAGCAATATATTCCTAAATATTTTTATA
Organism: Cyrtodaria siliqua; assembly: GCA_037043455.1. Taxonomy (NCBI): domain Eukaryota; kingdom Metazoa; phylum Mollusca; class Bivalvia; order Adapedonta; family Hiatellidae; genus Cyrtodaria; species Cyrtodaria siliqua. The sequence goes on from JAWPHD010022352.1 coordinate 15,009, forward strand.
AGAGACCAAATATGATCAAGTTTCTGGAATTACTAAACTCACAAAATAAGATATATATTCGCAAATTGTGTACCTTTGTTTTAAAAGCATTTAAGTTACGAAACGAAATACTATACAGAAATTAGCTATTTCTAAATATAATGTATGTAATATATGTGTTAAAGGGACACTGTTCGTAAGTAAGCAGATATTGAGCATAACCAAATAACTGTCTGACTTTATTCATTGAAATGTATACATGAAAACATGAGGATAGACCCTAAGAAGTATGTAGGAATACATTCGTGAGTTTGAAAATATTTTTTTTTAATTATTAAATGTAAATAAAGTGGGACCCACAATATTTACCTTTTATGCGTTCACGTGACACCCATAGCGCACTAGGTTTTCACCATAGTATGTATTGCGTAATACGTATAGCCCGCTTAGCTCAGTCGGGAGTGGGTTCCGACAACTTTACACTTATTTTTTACTGCGAGTTTGGGCTGCGAGTTCAAACCCACGAAGTGGATTTGCTTTTTTTTTGTACCGCGATTGAATTCCGTTAAACAATCTTGCTTTTAAATATTGAATAATGTTCAGTGTATAATGTTTGCGAACATAAGTATTGGGTGTTTTATAAGCTAAATGTTACGGACAGTGTCCCTTTAAGGAAATTGTGATGAATTGTAATTTATTTATGCAAGGAAGTGTTATATAAACGCCTTCTCATTGTATCAGCTCAGTTAAGATAAACTGCATATTTGGACATGTATTGTTTGTAATAACTACACTGTTGCCATGCTTTGTAATTGTATTTTGTATCCTCATGGGCTTTTAAGCGTATTAGAAATTGGAAATAAAGATCTATCTTCTCTATTTACCGACTATCTTTTGAAAATGTAAAACTATTCAATTCATAACCAGACATTTAATTTGGTATGTCTGGTTTTAAATCAGCAGAGCGACGTTAATAATGCATATCTTTTAGTGCATTTTGAAAGCCCTATTGTGAAAAGATCTGGGTGCAAGAGATTGTATTACCATCAACATAATGACACAGGTTAAATATCCACAAACACTTGTCACTTTAACGAGATTATATCATAATTATCACAAACATTTTCAGTTCCCAAAATAGTAAATGTGACTAAAATATTTCGCAAGTAGCTTAAGTCATATTAAATAGTTTGAAAACTTAAAGTTGAAGACTAGAATAACACCAACGTCTCTCTTGTGTTAGGCAACTGCGTGGAGACAACAGTCAGAACTCGAATTGACTCTACTGAGTTATGTGGGTGAGAAAGCTCTGTATGTACGTTGTGCATTCCATATCTCATATATATCCTTAATATAATATGTCAACGCACTCTCTATATACTTATCATAATATATGTTATCCCCATACCTTATATATCCTTACATATCATATCCCCATACCTTATGTATCCTTATGTAATATATCCCCATACCCTCTATATCATATTTATTGCGTAGTGTACTATATCATATAGAGGGTATGGGAACATATTATATAGGGATATATAGGGTATGTGGATATTATACTTACATAATAACTATATCCCCATATCGCTATATGTCCTTGAATAATATGTCCCATACCCTCTATATCCTTACATAATATGTCCCCGTACTCTCTATATACTTCTATATTATAACCCCATGAATACCCCTTATATCCTTACACAATATGTCCCCGTACTCTCTATATACTTCTATATTATAACCCCATGAATACCCCTTATATCCTATCATAATATGTCTCCGTACTCTCTAAATGATCTCGTAATGTGCCTACGTACTCTCTATATCCTTCATATGATGTCACCGTACCTTTTATATATTTACATAGTATATCTACATACTCTATATATCTTTTAATACACAATATTCCCCCGTATCATTTGTATGTCCGCGTACCTTTTATATCTTTACATAGGATGCCCCCGTACCAACTTCACATACATTATATGTCCCAATGTCCACATACCCTCATATACGTGCATGTTATCTTATTTCATTCGATAGAGTTATCCACGTGAGATAGGGAAATCTCATCCTCGAGATCAGAACTGTAACCATGAACTCGGCAGAACCTCGTCCCTGGTTGCCATTATAACCCCTATAGCTTTCCCTATGTTACATATTTGTCTGTGATTTGTATAGGAAATACTGGGAATAGAAAATCTATAACCAGTGTCTTGAGATACGGGAAATATCTCCCTCGGGAGAGAAATGGTTCCTGAATGAATTAATGAATGGATGAAATGAACGTTCGAACGAACGAACGGTGTTTCATGGCATTTCGACAGATAAATAGGTTATACTTGCACAAAAATCGACGAAAGATGAAGAAGTGAAATAGTAATTTAGAAAATAACGTGAAAATGGGCTGATTATACTGTATTCTAAGTGTTAGCACTAACATTACATAAAAAATGTAGCTTTCGTATGAAACAATAATCGTAGTGTACTAAATATGTTAAATATGTTTAAATATATTTCGAAATATTGCAATATCGTATAACATAACATAATTATATTCAACATTAATATCATTACGTGGCCGGAAATTAACTGTCATAACCCGTCTAACACGGGGTATGAAATAAAACCTTAATTTCGGTTTAAAAACCTGCATATTGTAAAATTAAAACATTTAACTTATAATTTTAAACAGGTTATCGATTTTTGTTTCAGTAAAACATATTTTATGTATGTTTATATTGTCGAAAATAAACATTGTAAAACCAGAACCCGTCTATATTACATATATGAGTCCCTGGTAAAACTGACTAATATAAGCTTCCCCATCGCTTAAAGGAATTAATGCATGACCATGTAATGTAATAATAGTTAAATACAAGTCCTTTTGTCAACTGAAACACTCATAGTTGATTATGTTAGCATTGTATTTATCTACGTTAAACAATTCTTTATTCCATATATATATATGCTGGGTTTTGAAAAAAATAAAATATTTCTTTACAATTATCAATGAAGGCGTATTTAAGTAACAAAATAAATATTTTGTCAATTTTGTAAATGTCAAGATTTAAAGGGACACACAGCAATCTGGTATATTTGTAAATAAAATTCTTTTGAAAGACCCTCAGATTGCAGAGAGCCCCTTTCATCAAAATTGTATTTTAAATATTCTTTTGAATATTGTAAAGAAATATAATAAAACAAGAGTTGCGCGCAACATGATGTCTCGCCTAAAGAAACATGTCCATCATACATGTTTCAAGCGACCTTCATCTTGACAAAATCGAGGGTTCATAGCAATTGTTAACAAAGTCAAGCAAGACTGGTAGCATTCATAGTTTTCAATAAATGAAGCTAAATGCAAATATTATTGGATGGACAAGCATTACCATTCTATACACCGGATTTTGATTTTGCAATCCTACCCAAAAACAGTGTACATGTGTATGGTAGTTAATTGAATATTAAAATAACATGCCTTAAATTTTGAATGTTGATAGTTATTCATGCAATACAATTCCTGGATTAAAACACACAAAAGTTCATCATTTATAAAGGTCCTGCATTATTATCAGGAGTGAAACATTTAAAACTGAATGTGACAACATCATTACGGTAATTGATTAGTCAAAGTCTATAATGAACATTATGATAAGAGCATGCCGGTACTCTATGGACTTAAAGATTGTTTTAAATTATAATTTTTGTTACAGTGTATTATAGGAAACTGTTAATGTTCCATCTATATTTATGAACTACTTCACCCTTAAATTGATAATTTTATACTTTATTATGTTTTAAATTAGGCCCCAAAGCCTGATGTATTGAGTTCCCTTTAATACCTGATAGCTATCTGCAGAAACTACACATTGGGACTTGATGTAAAATTGAAGTAATTTGCCAACTTGTATTGTTTCAGGAACTGACATGTTAATTAATCTGCATGATCATGTTTTATCAAGAAATGTCAACTCATATTAAAATTAATGTAATTCTGTTGCTGGAGTATGTTTCAATGGTAATGGCAAATTGTATACATTTATTCATTTCATTATCTTAAAGGGACATATGGCAATCTTGAAGTGTTTATGAAGCATTGCAATTATTGTTTCGATTTATATATCCAGTATCATATTCACTTTAAACCTACTTGCATATAAATAAATTAAGGTTTTCAATGTTTCTCTCCCCCGTGTGGTTGCCGGGGTAGAATACAACCACTGCAAACACACCGTCACATGCAGACAGGTAGGACACCCCCATTCATATTCATTTGTCATTTTTTGTTCATGCTCATGAAAGGTCTTCATCATGACCCCTGCATTGTTTCAGGTGCCATCTCGCTCGCATCAAAAGAGCAGTGGCAGAAAAACAATAACGTGGCTCCAGCGTAAATGGAGTTTCTACGATAGAATTTGCAGCAACTCTGCAGTTCAGGGTGAGAAGGTTCTAGGCCCATTTTCCATATTTTATCTCGATGTACATGGAAGATGAGCCTGGCATGTTCATGCCTTTTAGGCGCCATATAACCTATTCATGTGTTGGTGCGCCTTAAAACCCCAATTCAATTCAATTCAATGTTTCTCACTGATTTTACCATAAGTTAAAGATACATTATTATCAACAGTTAATTATATGTAAAATAATTTACTTCATATTTCTTTTAGTGCAATTAATATTAATGATTGAACAAATACAAGTTATGCAGAAAAACTAGTGTGACCTTGTGATTTTAACACATTCAGATTGTCATGTGTACCTTTAAGAGAATTTATAATACACATAAACTTTAAATTACCCAGCTGCGAACAATAAATTGCCCCAGCGATTGGTGACTGTATACTGTAATTGCTTCAATTATCACTTATCAGGGAAAATGTCATACATATAGTTAATGTAATACTGTTCTAGATACTGCTATGAAAGACGCATTTTTACTCAATTGTTATTAATTCTTAAACTTCCATAAATAGTAGCAATAACTGTTGCTTTTATCGAAGTTCATTATCTGGCAGTATGCTATCAAGACAGTATTTAAGGGAATTTGTAATATATTTTTTGAATTTAATAAATGAGTCAATAAGAAAAAGATTTGTTATTTGTTTAAACATATTTTTATCCAGAATATTTACAACCTTATATATGTTACACTGATTGGATTTAAAGTAAAAAGTTAACCTTCCAAAGATAGACACTTTTGATAAACCTTTGCTGGAGTATCAAATTACCCAGCTTGTTGCAGTAGCTACATAAAAAAGATAATGCAATTAAGTTCCTGTCAAACCTTATAAAACTCACATGAAAATTGGAATGTGTATGCATTTAAAATAGAATAAAGCTATACAGATTATGGCTGGACAAGAACAATGAGTTTATGGCTGGACAAGAACAATGTCCAGTGAGTTTATATATGAGATTTTGAACACTGTACATTGCTGCAGTGCTGCGAAAAGAATGTGAAATTTGGAGAATATACATTTATTAAAGTGACCCTGACCTTGACCAAGGGTCAGTTGGAGGGCTGGAAGTCGCTGAAATAAGAACAATGACCAGTGAGGTTATATATGAAATTTGAACACTCTACTTCAAAGAACAACAAAGTTATAATAATTTAACGCACTTTAACACATTTTTTTGGAGACGGTAGATGCATTTAAGAGGAAACTGACCTTGACACAGGGTCAGTTGGAGACTGATAGTTACTGGAATAAGAAGAACAATAACCAGTGGAGTTATATATGAAATTTGAACACTCTACTCCAAAGGAGAAATAAGTTATAAGAACTTAACCGAAATCTTAACAAAAATCTTAACAAAAATCTTAATGCTGACATATTGTATTATAACTTTCTTGTCCTTGGGAGTAGAATGTTCAAATTTCATATATAACCTCCTGGTCATTGCCCGTCTTAATGCTAATAACTTCCAGCCCTGCAACTGACCGTGGGTCGGAGTCAAGGTCAGTAAAATACATGTACCGTCAATATTTATGTTAAAATTTGGTGACGGTACATGTATTTAAGTGACCTTGACTCTGACCCACGGTCAGTTGCAGGGCTGGAAGTTATTGGCATTAAGACGGGCAATGAGCAGGAGGTTATATATGAAATTTGAATACTCTACTCCAAAGGAGAAATAAGTTATAAGAACTTAACCGAAATGTTAACCGAAATGTTTCCCGAAATGTTAACCGAAATGTTAACCGAAATCTTAACGCTGACATATTGTATTATAACTTGCTTGTCATTGGGAGTAGAATGTTCAAATTTCATATATAACCTCCTGGTCATTGCCAGTCTTAATGCTAATAACTTCCAGCCCTGCAACTGACCGTGGGTCGGAATCAAGGTCGGTAAAATACATGTACCGTCAATATTTATGTTAAAATTTGGTGACGGTACATGTATTTAAGTGACCTTGACTCTGACCCACGGTCAGTTGCAGAGCTGGAAGTTATTTGCATTAAGACGGGCAATGAGCAGGAGGTTATATATGAAATTTGAACATTCTACTCCCAAGGACAAAAAAGTTATAATACAATATGTTGACGCCGTCGAGCCCGCCAACATTAGCAACACCTATAGTCTCGCATTTTTTCAAAAGGCGAGACAAAAACTCCCCATTTATTTAGTTTCTAATCAAGATATGCATTTTTTCTTCTAAATATTTTGAAAACTGTTTATATATAATAAATATTATGCATATTGCATCTATATCTGTACGGTTTGTAGACGGTAGCCCACCCCGACCCCCACAGACCTATTACGGGGTGAATAAATGGATTACCATTAATTTGGTGATCGAAATTTAAAAAAAACAACAGTCCTTTTGTCAATTTATATATGATTGGTATATAATGGACCAAATTAAACAAACTTCACACTGTTAAGAGAGTGTGTGTGTAATGTTGTTCAAAGGTGTGAAGGATTCAACGCGCCGCTCCGTCACGCTTCCTATTACTTGTGGCCCTGTCAGTCAATAATAGTTTTTGTTTTTGCACGCCCTATGGCACTAGGCCTTTTGGCGAGCTTTTCAGTAGGTGGTTAGTATGGTTTGAAAGGGAAGTGGTAGGGAAGTATTTGTTTCAATAATGGCAAGAACCAGGCAGACAACTGTGTCAGTCGGATAGGATTGGCCGCGAAAATCAGAAAGTGATTAAATTTAAAATAATAAAGGAGATGAATTGCCCATAGGTATTTAAAATAAGCTCAGGTTGGTCTATTTTTTTAAATTAAAATCGAGGATTAAAAATATGTTCCAACGCCAGCGCGTCACCATTTTTTTTTAAAAAAAATATTCTAACTTAATATGTACATATATACATACTCCATGTTGTATCTGCTTCGTGATCCCTTCCAAAGGGAATGGACATCTTTAAATGTAAGCATATATTGTTAAAATCCGATAAAATATCCCAGTGTTGTTAGTAAGACATCACTCCAAATCTCTCAATATAAAACAAAGCAAAATGAACGTGCGTCTATGATAGTAATCACGTCACATCGAGTGTGTCCTTCCACCAAAGCCACGTGGAGGCCACTCTGGGGAGGGCACGAGGCAGAAGTATACATAGGATTTGCATGTTAATAATATTTCCCCCCTATCCCGATGTGTGCGTCAGACAAAACTAAAAATAGTATCTTCCCAGCTGTCGATGTAAAACCAATCTGAAAAGCATATATAAAAATAAATCGGACAGCCAGGAATTTCTATTATCTTAATTTATATCTTAATTATCATATAAAACGGCTAATTATTAAAATCAAACCGCGGGACCGGTGAGGACATACAATATATTGTTACTAAATAGACAGAAAAGTCGAGCAACTGTCGTTAATCAAGCATGGGTTCGTAAGGAACAATTTACCATACTAAAATCCAACATAAGATAATATGATTAAAACCTGTTACATTGTAAATAGGGCGAGATGGACGTTAGTCCATTACAAAATGCCGATGTTTAAAGTTATTTAAAAAATATAGTATCCCGTGGATCGAGACTACTTAGTCTCAAGTATCCATTAATTAGGAACAGATTAACGGCCGATGTTCGTCTTCACAAAGGTCTATTCCAAATGGAGGTAGTAAACTATTTGTAGTTTTAATAATACAAAATACAAAGTTTGTACCCACTGATGAGTCTAAGTTATTCCCCATCAGTGATAGATTATTAATCGAATATGGACAGAATATAATTCTAAAACATATTAGAGTGGGAGAGGTAGGGAGAAAGGTAGGTTAAATTTATTTGATGATTATACTGTATGATGTTAATATAAACAGATTGGGACTAACATGAGTATATCTTGTGGCCCTGAGACATGTTGGTCAATCATATTATTTAAATGCAATGAGATACGCCCTTTTATTTAATTAGCCAATCACAATAAAGGAAATAAAAAATGAAATGAAATATGTTTAAATTAAATATAATTATTTCGCCATAATTTATTGACGTATACTAACATCGGTGACTAGCTAGAAGAAATGTTAAATAAATTTTATCATATTAGAAGTTGTGTGTTTTTTTCATGACGACAATATATGCGTATTTCGAAATATTAAATTTATAGTTGGAAATGCCATGGATATACAGGTGTGTTGAACCGTAAATTTCACAGAAACGAATTCTTCACACTAGTGAGGAATTCGTGCGAATGCTGCACACATGTGAAGAATACGTGCGGATATTTCACAAAATATTTGTGAAATTTACGTTTAGCATCTCTACCCCTAGTAGAGCAAAAACGTATTTTTCACATGTTAAAACAGCACGAAAAAAATGCAATAAATGATTATTTAGACGAAAACGTCACATGTACATACAGATCGGCGAAAATATAACAGTATTAGAAAAAAAGGTGAAGCACAACACCACACGACAGAACAGAACAGAACAATATTTTATTATGTACAACAGAGAATGGAACAGAACAGAATAGAATAGAATTCCCATTAATGGTGAGCAGTTTAAACGGCAACAAACAATGTATTAATTTGGCTTGTGTACAGCTGTACGGTGTACGTTTTTGTTTTTCTCTCATACGATAATTCTTTACATCATTTGGTCCGTTAAATGGGAGAGTTTTAATAACTTGGCGTTTGATGCAAAAATAACATAGAACAGTTGTAAAGGTAAAATCGCGACGTTTACCATATTTTAATGGTTACATGTTTGTCCGTAAACGAAACAAATGAAAATATCAATACAGGTATATCCCTTTCTTAAAGGTTCAGTACCTACACATGTGTCCATACTACATGGGTGCCCCTGCTTTAGTGCGACCTTGACATTGAAGGTAGCCTCCTGGCGGTTGCACGCTTGTGTTATGAGGAATAAATGTGTCATGAGTAATTTGAAAATCGGTTTGTGTATGTGGAATAAACAGAGCGGACACGAATGTCCATACAAACTGTATGACCTCTAAGCGCCCAGCGACATTGACCACGGATATAGCCACCGGGCCGTTGCGCGCTGCGCATCATTGTTTTATATGAGGAATACTTATGCGCAAGTTATGGAGCCAACATGAAATTTCGGACGGACAGGCGCACGAACGGACGGACAGTGGGTAATATATTTTTGTGCCATAACGTCGTCGAATGGCAGGTGCATAAGTTATATATTGCGAGTTAAAGTAATCGATTTTGGCAAGTTATCTGTCTGTCCGTAACTATGCCGAGATCTTTTGGTCATATATGTTTTGTCCAAGGTTGGTCAAGATTGCTTGGAAAATGTGGCCGCTAAACTGTTAGCATACCAATTGTATGATATAAGCGATAAACTGTATCCTGTCAGCTGGCACGTTCGTACGAAAAAGTAAAAAAAAAAGTCAAACGTATATGTCACATTTTCGATTAGTGATATTTACGGCCGTATTTGTAACAAAAGTGTGAATAATTTGCACGAATGCCTCACACGTGTGAAGAATTCGTTTCTGTGAAATTTACGGTTCAACACAGGTGTATGTAGATCTATGGAAAGGCTAAAAAATTTTAGTTCGCGGTGTATTCAGCTTTTTTTGTTATGATTTTTTTTTTACATATTTGCAAATTATTATTATTCATTATTATAATGTTAAACTATAACAACGCTAAAGAATAAAACACAAAAATAATAAAGCGGAAAGAAGTTCAATTAATTGTTCAATATACAAGCCTTTTAAACCGAAATTACGGTTTATTTCATACCCCATACCGTTTTCGCTTCTTGGAGAACATTTGGGAAACGAAGGCCTGGCGTAAATTATAACTGATATTTCCACAATAAAAACATATTTCAAAACATGTTTTACTGAAGAAAAAAAAAAGTACTTGTTTAAAACTATCACTTAAATCTATTTTTTTTTTATC
>JAWPHD010022353.1:0-25343 GCA_037043455.1 Cyrtodaria siliqua
TATAATGACATGTTGTAACTATATATGGACATGTTGTAACTATATAATGACATGTTGTAACTATATATGGACATGTTGTAACTATATATGGACATGTTGTAATTATACATGGACATGTTTCACTATATATGGACATATTGTAACTATATAATGACATGTTGTAACTATATATGGACATGTTTCACTATATATGGACATATTGTAACTATATATGGACATGTTGTAACTATATATGGACATGTTTCACTATATATGGACATATTGTAACTATATAATGACATGTTGTAACTATATATGGACATGTTTCACTATATATGGACATATTGTAACTATATATGGACATGTTGTAACTATATATGGACATGTTGTAACTATATATGGACATGTTGTAACTATATATGGACATGTTTCACTATATATGGACATGTTGTAACTATATATGGACATGTTATAACTATATATGGACATGTTGTAACTATATATGGACATGTTGTAACTATATATGGACATGTTGTAACTATATATGCACATGTTTCACTATATAATGACATGTTGTAACTATATATGGACATGTTGTAACTATATATGGACATGTTGTAACTATATATGGACATGTTATAACTATATATGGACATGTTGTAACTATATATGGACATGTTGTAACTATATATGGACATGTTGTAACTATATATGGACATGTTGTAACTATATATGGACATGTTGTAACTATATATGGACATGTTGTAACTATATATGGACATGTTGTAACTATATATTGACATGTTTCACTATATATGGACATGTTGTAACTATATATGGAAATGTTGTAACTATATATGGACATGTTGTAACTATATATGGACATGTTGTAACTATACATGGACATGTTGTAACTATATATGGACATGTTGTAACTATATATGGAAATGTTGTAACTATATAATGACATGTTGTAACTATATATGGACATGTTGTAACTATATATGGAAATGTTTCACTATATATGGACATGTTGTAACTATATATGGACATGTTGTAACTATATATGGACATGTTGTAACTATATATGGAAATGTTGTAACTATATAATGACATGTTGTAACTATATATGCACATGTTGTAACTATATATGGACATGTTGTAACTATATATGGACATGTTGTAACTATATATGGACATGTTGTAACTATATAATGACATGTTTCACTATATATGGACATGTTGTAACTATATATGGAAATGTTGTAACTATATATGGACATGTTGTAACTATATATGGACATGTTGTAACTATATATTGACATGTTTCACTATATATGGACATGTTGTAACTATATATGGAAATGTTGTAACTATATATGGACATGTTGTAACTATATATGGACATGTTGTAACTATACATGGACATGTTGTAACTATATATGGACATGTTGTAACTATATATGGAAATGTTGTAACTATATAATGACATGTTGTAACTATATATGGACATGTTGTAACTATATATGGAAATGTTTCACTATATATGGACATGTTGTAACTATATATGGACATGTTGTAACTATATATGGACATGTTGTAACTATATATGGAAATGTTGTAACTATATAATGTCATGTTGTAACTATATATGCACATGTTGTAACTATATATGCACATGTTGTAACTATATATGGACATGTTGTAACTATATATGGACATGTTGTAACTATATAATGACATGTTTCACTATATATGGACATGTTGTAACTATATATGGAAATGTTGTAACTATATATGGACATGTTTCACTATATATGGACATGTTTCACTATATAATGACATGTTGTAACTATATATGGACATGTTGTAACTATATAATGACATGTTGTAACTATATATGGACATGTTTCACTATATATGGACAGGTTTTAACTATATATGGACATGTTGTAACTATATATGCACATGTTGTAACTATATATGGACATGTTGTAACTATATAATGACATGTAACTATATATGGACATGTTTCACTATATATGGACATGTTGTAACTATATATGGACATGTTGTAACTATACATGGACATGTTGTAACTATATATGGACATGTTGTAACTATATATGGACATGTTGTAACTATATATGGACATGTTGTAACTATATATGGACATGTTTTACTATATATGGACATGTTGTAACTATATATGGACATGTTGTAACTATATATGGACATGTTGTAACTATACATGGACATGTTGTAACTATATATGGACATGTTGTAACTATATATGGACATGTTGTAACTATATATGGACATGTTACACTATATATGGACATGTTGTAACTATATATGGACATGTTTCACTATATATGGACATGTTGTAACTATATATGGACATGTTGTAACTATATATGGACATGTTGTAACTATATATGGACATGTTGTAACTATATATGGACATGTTGTAACTATATATGGACATGTTGTAACTATATATGGACATGTTGTAACTATATATGGACATGTTTCACTATATATGGACATGTTGTAACTATATATGGACATGTTGTAACTATATATGGACATGTTGTAACTATATATGGACATGTTTCACTATATATGGACATGTTGTAACTATATATGGACATGTTGTAACTATATATGGACATGTTGTAACTATATATGGACATGTTTCACTATATATGGACATGTTGTAACTATATATGGACATGTTGTAACTATATATGGACATGTTGTAACTATATATGGACATGTTGTAACTATATATGGACATGTTGTAACTATATATGGACATGTTGTAACTATACATGGACATGTTGTAACTATATATGGACATGTTGTAACTATATATGCACATGTTTCACTATATAATGACATGTTGTAACTATATATGGAAATGTTGTAACTATATATGGAAATGTTGTAACTATATATGGAAATGTTGTAACTATATATGGACATGTTTCACTATATATGGACATGTTGTAATTATATATGGACATGTTGTAACTATACATGGACATGTTATAACTATACATGGACATGTTGTAACTATACATGGACATGTTGTAACTATACATGGACATGTTGTAACTATACATGGACATGTTGTAACTATATATGGACATGTTGTAACTATATATGGACATGTTTCACTATATAATGACATGTTGTAACTATATATGGACATGTTGTAACTATATATGGAAATGTTGTAACTATATATGGAAATGTTGTAACTATATATGGACATGTTTCACTATATATGGACATGTTGTAACTATATATGGACATGTTGTAACTATATATGGACATGTTGTAACTATATATGGACATGTTGTAACTATACATGGACATGTTGTAACTATACATGGACATGTTGTTACTATATATGGACATGTTTCACTATATAATGACATGTTGTAACTATATATGGACATGTTGTAACTATATATGAGACATGTTTCACTATATATGGACATGTTTCACTATATATGGACATATTGTAACTATATATGGACATGTTGTAACTATATAATGACATGTTGTAACTATATATGGACATGTTGTAACTATATATGGACATGTTGTAACTATATAATGACATGTTGTAACTATATATGGACATGTTGTAACTATATAATGACATGTTGTAACTATATATGGACATGTTGTAACTATATATGGACATGTTGTAATATACATGGACATGTTTCACTATATATGGACATATTGTAACTATATAATGACATGTTGTAACTATATATGGACATGTTTCACTATATATGGACATATTGTAACTATATATGGACATGTTGTAACTATATAATGACATGTTGTAACTATATATGGACATGTTGTAACTATATATGGACATGTTGTAACTATATAATGACATGTTTCACTATATATGGACATGTTGTAACTATATATGGACATGTTGTAACTATATAATGACATGTTGTAACTATATATGGACATGTTGTTACTATATAATGACATGTTGTAACTATATATGGACATGTTGTAACTATATATGGACATGTTGTAACTATATAATGACATGTTGTAACTATATATGGACATGTTGTAACTATATATGGACATGTTGTAACTATATAATGACATGTTTCACTATATATGGACATGTTGTAACTATATATGGACATGTTGTAACTATATATGGACATGTTGTAACTATATAATGACATGTTGTAACTATATATGGACATGTTGTAACTATATAATGACATGTTGTAACTATATATGGACATGTTGTAACTATATATGGACATGTTGTAATTATACATGGACATGTTTCACTATATATGGACATATTGTAACTATATAATGACATGTTGTAACTATATATGGACATGTTTCACTATATATGGACATATTGTAACTATATATGGACATGTTGTAACTATATATGGACATGTTTCACTATATATGGACATATTGTAACTATATAATGACATGTTGTAACTATATATGGACATGTTTCACTATATATGGACATATTGTAACTATATATGGACATGTTGTAACTATATATGGACATGTTGTAACTATATATGGACATGTTGTAACTATATATGGACATGTTTCACTATATATGGACATGTTGTAACTATATATGGACATTATAACTATATATGGACATGTTGTAACTATATATGGACATGTTGTAACTATATATGGACATGTTGTAACTATATATGCACATGTTTCACTATATAATGACATGTTGTAACTATATATGGACATGTTGTAACTATATATGGACATGTTGTAACTATATATGGACATGTTATAACTATATATGGACATGTTGTAACTATATATGGACATGTTATAACTATATATGGACATGTTGTAACTATATATGGACATGTTGTAACTATATATGGACATGTTGTAACTATATATGGACATGTTGTAACTATATATGGACATGTTGTAACTATATATGGACATGTTTCACTATATATGGACATGTTGTAACTATATATGGAAATGTTGTAACTATATATGGACATGTTGTAACTATATATGGACATGTTGTAACTAAACATGGACATGTTGTAACTATATATGGACATGTTGTAACTATATATGGAAATGTTGTAACTATATATGGACATGTTGTAACTATATATGGACATGTTGTAACTATATAATGACATGTTTCACTATATATGGACATGTTGTAACTATATATGGAAATGTTGTAACTATATAATGACATGTTGTAACTATATATGGACATGTTGTAACTATATAATGACATGTTGTAACTATATATGGACATGTTGTAATTATACATGGACATGTTTCACTATATATGGACATATTGTAACTATATAATGACATGTTGTAACTATATATGGACATGTTTCACTATATATGGACATATTGTAACTATATATGGACATGTTGTAACTATATATGGACATGTTTCACTATATATGGACATATTGTAACTATATAATGACATGTTGTAACTATATATGGACATGTTTCACTATATATGGACATATTGTAACTATATATGGACATGTTGTAACTATATATGACATGTTGTAACTATATATGGACATGTTGTAACTATATATGGACATGTTTCACTATATATGGACATGTTGTACTATATATGACTGTTATAACTATATATGGACATGTTGTAACTATATATGGACATGTTGTAACTATATATGGACATGTTGTAACTATATATGCACATGTTTCACTATATAATGACATGTTGTAACTATATATGGACATGTTGTAACTATATATGGACATGTTGTAACTATATATGGACATGTTATAACTATATATGGACATGTTGTAACTATATATGGACATGTTGTAACTATATATGGACATGTTGTAACTATATATGGACATGTTGTAACTATATATGGACATGTTGTAACTATATATGGACATGTGACCGTTAATTATATGGACATGTTGTAAACTATGATATGGACATGTTGTAACTATACATTGGACATGTTGTAACTATATATGGACATGTTGATTAACTATAATATGGAATGTTGTAACTATATAATGACATGTTGTAACTATATATGGACATGTTGTAACTATATATCGGAAATGGTTTCACTATATATTGGACATGTTGTAACTATATATGGACATGTTGTAACTATATATGGACATGTTGTAACTATATATGGAAATGTTGTAACTATATAATGACATGTTGTAACTATATATGCACATGTTGTAACTATATATGTATTTTAATGCATGTTGTAACTATATATGGACATGTTGTAACTATATAATGACATGTTTCACTATATATGGACATGTTGTAACTATATATGGACATGTTGTCAACTATATATTGACATGTTTCACTATGATATGGACATGTTGTAACTATATATGGACATGTTGTAACTATATATGGACATGTTGTAACTATATATGGACATGTTGTAAAACTATACATGGACATGTTGTAACTATATATGGACATGTTGTAACTATATATGGAAATGTTGTACACTATATAATGGACATGTTGTAACTATATATGGACATGTTGTAACTATATATGGACATGTTGTCTAACTATATTATGGACATGTTGTAACTATATATGGACATGTTGTAAACTATATATGGACATGTTGTAACATATAGGCAATGTTGTAACTATATAGATGACATGGTGTAACTATATATGCACATGTTGTAACTATATACTGGACATGTTGTAATCTTATATGGACATGTTGTAACTATATATGGACATGTTGTAAACTATATAATGACATGTTTCACTATATATGGACATGTTGTAACTATATATGGAAATGTTGTAACTATATATGGACATGTTTCACTATATATGGACATGTTGCACTATATAATGACATGTTGTAACTATATATGGACCATGTTGTAACTATATAATGACATGTTGTAACTATATATGGACATGTATAACTATATATGGACAGGTTTAAACTATATATGGACATGTTGTAACAATATATGCACATGTTGTAACTATATATGGACATGTTGTAACTATATAATGACATGTAACTATATATGGACATGTTTCACTATATATGGACATGTTGTAACTATATATGGACAATGTTGTAACTATAACTATGGACATGTTGTAACTATATATGGGACATGTTGTAACTATATATGGACATGTTGTAACTATATAATGCGAATGATATGTACAGCTATATATGGACATGTTGTAACTATATATGGACATGTTGTAACTATATATGGACATGTTGTAACTATACATGGACATGTTGTAACTATATATGCGACATGTTGTAACTATATATGGACATGTTGTAACTATATATGGACATGTTACACTATATATGGACATGTTGTAACTATATATGGACATGTTGTAACCATAATATATGGACATGTTTCACTTTATATGGACATGTTGTAACTATATATGGACATGTTGTAACTATATATGGACATGTTGTAACTATATATGTGAACATGTTGTAACTATATATGGACATGTTGTAACTATATATGGACATGTTGTAACTAATATGGACATGTTGTAACTATATATGGACATGTTTCACTATATATGGACATGTTGTAACTATATATGGACATGGTTGTAACTATATATGGACATGTTGTAACTATATATGGACATGTTTCACTATAAATGGACATGTTGTAACATATATATGGACATGTTGTAACTATATATGGACATGTTGTAACTATATAATGGACATGTTTCACTATATATGGACATGTTGTAACTATATATGGACAATGTTGTAACTATATATGGACATGTTGTAACTATATATGGACATGTTGTAACTATATATGGACATGTTGTAACTATATATGGACATGTGTAACTATATATGCACATGTTTCACTATATAATGACATGTTGTAACTATAATGAACATGTTGTAACTATACATGGAAATGTTGTAACTATATATGAAATGTTGTAACAATATATGGACATGTATCACTATATATGGACATGTTGTAATTATATATGACATGTTGTAACTATATACGGACATGTTTTAACTATATACATGGACATGTTGTAACTATACATGGTCATGTTTGTAACTATACATGGACATGTTGTAACTATACATGACATGTTGTAACTATATATGGACATGTTGTAACTATATATTGACATGTTTCACTATATAATGACATGTTGTAACTTATAATGGACATGTTGTAACTATATATGGAAATGTTGTAACTATATATGGAAATGTTGTAACTATATATGGACATGTTATCACTATATATGGACATGTTGTAACTATATATGGACATGTTGTAACTATATATGGACATGTTGTAACTATACATGGACATGTTGTAACTATACATGGACATGTTGTAACTATATATGGACATGTTTCACTATATAATGACATGTTGTAACTTATATATGGACATGTTGTAACTATATATGGAAATGTTGTAACTATATATGGACATGTTTCACTATATATGGACATGTTGTAACTATATATGGACATGTTGTAACTTATATATATGGGACATGTTGTAACTATATATGGACATGTTGTAACTATATATGGACATGTTTCACTATATATGGACATTTTGTAACTATATATGGACATGTTGTAACTATATAATGACATGTTGTAACTATATATGGACATGTTGTAAACTATATATGGACATGTTGTAACTATATAATGACATGTTGTAACTATATATGGACATGTTGTAACTATATAATGACATGTTGTAACTATATATGGGACATGTTGTAACTATATATGGACATGTTGTAATTATACATGGACATGTTTCACTATATATGGACATATTGTAACTATATAATATGACATGTTGTAACTATATATGTGGACATGTTTCACTATATATGGACATGTTGTAACTATATATGGACATATTGTAACTATATATGGACATGTTGTAACTATATATGGACATGTTTCACTATATAATGGACATATTGTCCACTATATAATGACATGTTGTACACTATATATATGGACCATGTTTCACTATACTAATGGACATATTGTAACTATATATGGACATGTTGTAACTATATATGGACATGTTGTAATTATACATGGACATGTTGTAACTATATACTGGACATGTTGTAACTATATATGGACATGTTGTAATTATACCATGGACATTGTTGTAACTATATATGGACATGTTATAACTATATATGGACATGTTGTAACTATATATGGACATGTTGTAACTATATATGGACATGTTGTAACTATACATGGACATGTTGTAAACTATAATATGGACATGTTGTAACTATATATGGACAATGTTTCACTATATAATGACATGTTGTAACTATTATATGGACATGTTGTAACTATATATGGAAATGTTGTAACTATATATGGAAATGTTGTAACTATATATGGACATGTTTCACTATATATGGACATGTTGTAACTATATATGGACATGTTTGTAACTATATATTGGACATGTTGTAACTATATATGGACATGTTGTAACTTATATATGGACATGTTTCACACTATATATGGACATGTTGTAACTATATATGGACATGTTGTAACTATATAATGACATGTTGTAACTATATATGGACATGTTGTAACTATATATGGACATGTTTCACTATATATGGGACATGTTTCACTATAATATGGACATATTGTAACTATATATGGACATGTTGTAACTATATAATGACATGTTGTAACTATATATGGACATGTTGTAACTATATATGGACATGTTGTAAACTATAAAATGACATGTTGTAACTATATATGGACATGTTGTAACTATATAATGACATGTTGTAACTATATATGGACATGTTGTAACTATATATGGACATGTTGTAATTATACATGGACATGTTTCACTATATATGGACATATTGTAACTATATAATGACATGTTGTAACTATATATGGACATGTTTCACTATATATGGACATATTGTAACTATATATGGACATGTTGTAACTATATAATGACATGTTGTAACTATATATGGACATGTTGTAACTATATATGGACATGTTGCAACTATATAATGACATGTTTCACTATATATGGACATGTTGTAACTATATATGGACATGTTGTAACTATATATGGACATGTTGTAACTATATAATGACATGTTGTAACTATATATGGACATGTTGTAACTATATAATGACATGTTGTAACTATATATGGACATGTTGTAACTATATATGGACATGTTGTAACTATATAATGACATGTTGTAACTATATATGGACATGTTGTAACTATATAATGACATGTTTCACTATATATGGACATGTTGTAACTATATATGGACATGTTGTAACTATATATGGACATGTTGTAACTATATAATGACATGTTGTAACTATATATGGACATGTTGTAACTATATAATGACATGTTGTAACTATATATGGACATGTTGTAACTATATATGGACATGTTGTAATTATACATGGACATGTTTCACTATATATGGACATATTGTAACTATATAATGACATGTTGTAACTATATATGGACATGTTTCACTATATATGGACATATTGTAACTATATATGGACATGTTGTAACTATATATGGACATGTTTCACTATATATGGACATATTGTAACTATATAATGACATGTTGTAACTATATATGGACATGTTTCACTATATATGGACATATTGTAACTATATATGGACATGTTGTAACTATATATGGACATGTTGTAACTATATATGGACATGTTGTAACTATATATGGACATGTTTCACTATATATGGACATGTTGTAACTATATATGGACATGTTTTAACTATATATGGACATGTTGTAACTATATATGGACATGTTGTAACTATATATGGACATGTTGTAACTATATATGCACATGTTTCACTATATAATGACATGTTGTAACTATATATGGACATGTTGTAACTATATATGGACATGTTGTAACTATATATGGACATGTTATAACTATATATGGACATGTTGTAACTATATATGGACATGTTGTAACTATATATGGACATGTTGTAACTATATATGGAAATGTTGTAACTATATATGCACATGTTTCACTATATAATGACATGTTGTAACTATATATGGACATGTTGTAACTATATATGGACATGTTGTAACTATATATGGACATGTTGTAACTATATATGGACATGTTGTAACTATATATGGAAATGTTGTAACTATATATGCACATGTTTCACTATATAATGACATGTTGTAACTATATATGGACATGTTGTAACTATATATGCACATGTTGTAACTATATATGCACATGTTTCACTATATAATGACATGTTGTAACTATATATGGACATGTTGTAACTATATATGGACATGTTGTAACTATATATGGACATGTTGTAACTATATATGGTACTGTTGTAACTATATATGGACATGTTTCACTATATATGGACATATTTCACTATTTATTGCGCTCCTTCCAAATAGATTTGTATATGTAAACATTTTACATTCTTTGTAAAATACTTAGACATGCGTTGGTTCTATAATTAACTTCGTAAATGTCCCATATAATTCAGTGTTATTTACAAAGACAATATATCTACCTTAGTAAAATATATATATATGTATTTAAGTAAAGCAATTTATGGTTATTTAGTTAGTGTTCATGTACATACCTCGTCGTTGACTGTATGAAAATATAGTTTGATGCGATCAATATTCAAATTGTTCAAAGGCATCTGATGGGAGTAAATTTCGATAAAGGCATTTGCAAATGGAGAAATCTATACTAAGGGAAGTAATTGCATTATAAATAGAATGTAAACTTATAGTTATCAATAAGGGAGGTAATACTGCACTGTTACTAAGGCATTTGATAAATAACGTGAGGTTTTCATGTCCTGTCCTCGGGACAAAATGTAGGAATTGATATTTTAGAGAATCATGGCCTATCCAAATGCGCAGAAACATCCGTATTGCATAATTGTGTAAATGCATAACTAAATAACTAAATAACTAACTAAACGCCAGAAACAACACACCATTTCCTACGCGTATGTCTAAATACCAGACGAATGCACCTATCAAACATACCATCTTACGGTCAAGGCATAATCTTCTTCAGAACTTTCTCGTCAATTTATTTAAGAGTGTACAGGACTATATAGTTTCCACCCGCAGATTTGCATCATACTCGTAAATAAGAGGCCAGTCATTGCAGTTGGGGATGTTAGGGTGTTGAATTGTATGCGCATACATGTATTTTCATGAGTATTTCTTGTTCTCTTTTTCTTACCATTTAGTTCTCCTCGTTTTCTTCATAACAACTTACTTAACATAGCGGCCTAGAATAAAGCATCTTAACATTCACATTGTTGTGCTCAGCTAATGTTCTGACTCCTTATCCTTGATTATTTTATCATGCTTTATTTTCTTACTTCACATGATTAAAATAATTATCTTACTTAGCAATATCAAAATGTGACTTCTCTGAAAGGATATGAATTGATATAATCTTGGATAAACTTTTTTTTTTCAGATCCTAACTATTAACAAAAATAATGGCTTCCAGCATATGGGTAACACGAATACAAGTTTTCAGCATCTGTGTAACAATAGTAGAAGTATACAACATATGTGTAAGAAGGATAAAGGTTTGAAGCCTGTAACATGTTGTAACATATAGGTGTAATTTATATACTCAGACACATATTTTAAAACAAAACTGTGCGGTGACAATATGTGTGATGTAATACAGAGACACCTTTAAGAAGGGGCCACCACCCCCACCCCACACTCACCACGCACATCACAACGATGGGGATGTGAGAAATGGTATAATTTTGAAGTAAAACTAACGCTTTTACTCGGTGTGGGTGGTGGATGGTGGTGGGTCCTTATATGTGCTTAAAAAATAAACAAAACAACACAGAATTATGAAAATAATATGTTCTTTTTTTGGTGAGGTTCGGGTTGGGGCGTTGGGATGTGTTATAGCTGTAAGCATAAATACAGAAAACAAAAGAGATATATGTTTTAACAAAATCTAAAAGGCATACATACATTGGTCGATGTGAATGTTTTGTATCGGTGTATTGAAGGATTCATGACTCTGTTGTCATCAAAACACAACGGTTTACACGTTATTACCCAGGGGCTATGTCACCAGGGATGGGGAAGGAGTCCAGGGTCTATGCTGGTTGGATGGTTGTATCCGTTTGTTCATGTCCAGTAAGTGTATATAATTTATGGTTATAGCGTAGGGATCTTAACGGTTTCCAAATTATGACCCAGGGGCTATGTCACCAGGGATGGGGAAGGAGATCGGGGTCTATGCTGGTTGAGTGGTTGTATCCGTCTGTTCATGCCTAGTAAGTGTATATATGGATATAGGGTGGGAATCTCAACGGTTTACAAGTTATGACACAGGGGCTATGTCACTAGGGGTGGGGAAGCAACCCGGTGTCTATGCTGTTGGATGGTTGTATCTGTCTGTTCATATCCAGTAAGTGTATATATGGTTATACCTTGGGGATCTCAATGGTTTCCAAGTTATGACCGAGTGGCTATGTCCCCAGGGGTGGGTAAGGAGCCCAGAGTCTATGCTGGTTGGGTAGTTATATCCATATGTTCATTCCCAGTAAGTGTATATATGGTTATAGGGGGGGGGGGGGGGGGGGATCTCTACGGTTTACAAGTTATGACCCAGGGGCTATGTCACCAGGGGTGGGGAAGCAACCCGATGTCTATGCTGTTGGATGGTTGTATCTGTCTGCTCATATCCAGTAAGTGTATATATGGTTATAGCGTGGGGATCTCAACGGTTTACAAGTTATGATCCAGGGGCTATGTCACCAGGAGTGGGGAAGGAGTTCGGATTCTATGCTGGTTGGGTGGTTTTATCTTTCTGTTCATTCCCAGTAAGTGTATATATGGTTATAGCGTGGGGATCTCAACGGATTACAAGTTATGACCTATGGGCTATGTCCCCAGGGTTGGGGAAGCAACCCGATGGCTATGCTGTTGGATGGTTGTATATGTCTGTTCATATCCAGTAAGTGTATATATGGTTATAGGGTGGGGATCTCAACGGTTTACAAGTTATGATCCAGGGGCTATGTCACCAGGGGTGGGGAAGCATCCCGGTGTCTATGCTATTGGATGGTTGTATCTGTCTGTTCATATCCAGTAAGTGTATATATGGTTACAGGGTGGGGATCTCAATGGTTTCCAAGTGATGACCTAGGGACTATGTCCCAGGGGCGGGGAAGCATCCCGGTGTCTATGCCGTTGGATGGTTGTATCTGTTTGTCGATATCTAGTAAGTGAATATATGGTTATAGGGTGGGGATCTCAACGGTTTACAAGTTATGATCCAGGGCTATGTCACCAGGGGTGGAGAAGCATCCCGGTGTCTATGCTGTTGGATGGTTGTATCTGTCTGTTCATATCCAGTAAGTGTATATAAGGTTATAGGGTGGGGATCTCAATGGTTTCCAAGTCATGACCTAGGGGTGGGGAAGCATCCCGGTGTCTATGCTGTTGGATGGTTGTATCTGTCTGTTCATATCCAGTAAGTGTATATATGGTTATAGGGTGGGGATCTCAACGGTTTCAAAGTTATGATCCAGGGCTATGTCACCAGGGGTGGGGAAGCATCCCGGAGTCCATGCTGTTCGATGGTTGTATCGGTCTTTCATATCCAGTAAGTGTATATATGGTTATAGGGTGGGGATCTCAACGGTTACTAAGTTATGACCCAGGGGCTATGTCACCAGGGGTGGGGGAGTAACCCGGTGTCTATGCTGTTGGATGGTTGTATTTGTCTGTTCATATCCAGTAAGTGTATATATGGTTATAGGGTGGGGATCTCAACGGTTTACAAGTTATGACCCAGGGGATATGTCACCAGGGGTGGGGAAGCATCCCGGTGTCTATGTTGTTGGATGGCTGTATCTGTCTGTTCATATCCAGTAAGTGTACATGTATATATGGATATAGGGTGGGGATCTAAACGGTTACTATGTTATGACCCAGGGGCTATGTCACCAGGGGTGGGGAAGTAACCCGGTGTCTATGTTGTTGGATGGTTGTATTTGTCTGTTCATATCCAGTAAGTGTAAATATGGTTATAGGGTGGGGATCTCAACGGTTTACAAGTTATGACCCAGGGGATATGTCACCAGGGGTGGGGAAGCATCCCGGTGTCTATGTTGTTGGATGGTTGTATCTGTCTGTTCATATCCAGTAAGTGTATATATGGATATAGGGTGGGGATCTCAACGGTTACTAAGTTATGGCCTAGGGGCTATGTCCCCAGGGGTGGGAAAGCAACCCGGTGTCTATGCTGTTGGATGGTTGTATCTGTCTGTTCATATCCAGTAAGTGTATATATGGTTATAGGGTGGGGATCTCAACGGTTACTAAGTTAAGACCAAGTGGCTATGTCACCAGGGGTGGGGAAGTAACCCGGTGTCTATGCTGTTGGATGGTTGTATCTGTCTGTTCATATCCAGTTAGTGTATATATGGTTATAGCGTGGGGATCTCAATGGTTACTAAGTTATGACTCACGGGGCCAACCCACACCATCATGTTTCACCTCGTGTGACCCCGGGGCGGCCCCAATTCTGAACACAGGGTCACCATTTGATCAAACTGTGTAGAGGACTACTAGACGATGCAACATACAAAATATCTAAGCTGCAGCCCTTTTTGTTTCGGAGAAGAAGATTTGGAAGTGTTTTCCTATATATTTTTATGCAAAAATGACATTATTTACCAATTCAGGGGCCATAACTTTGTCAAGATGAAGGAAGAGTTACGGGGATTGTTGGATAAGGTGCAGAATTTGATGGGAACATTAGCATAAAGTTTTAATGCAATAGCTTCAGTCGTATTGAAGTTATAAATCTATTACACAAAAACGTTAAGGTCAAGCTGGGGACGCCGACGCTGACGCCAACGCAAACGCCGTGGTGAGTAGGATAGCTCTCACTATTCTTCGAGTTAAAATCGGGAGAATTTTGTAATGTGAAACAAATTGTAGAGGTTAAGGGGACTGATATTTGCTCTTTACTACTCTTACTACATTGCGTTACAAGCTGTGATACAACCAGTGGCTTTGTGTGGAGAGGCAAGGCAGTCCCATTGAAGATGATTAAAAGGCAAAGTTAGTTTGTGCCAATTTTAGATTGCTCGAACAGCAGCATGAATGTTTGATGTTCTTCAAAAAAAGTACGGAGAGCACGGATACCACTGAGAGCATGGAGAAGATAGTGTGCTGCCTATATGGCAAACCTCAGCACGGAATGCACTGACAGCATGGAGAAGATAGTGTGCTGCTTATATGGCAAACCACAGCACGGAGAGCACTTATAGCATGGAGAAGATAGTGTGCCGCCTATATGGCAAACCTCAGCAAGAAGAGCACTGAGAGAATGGAGAAGAAATTGCGCTGCCTATATGGCAAACCTCAGCACGGAGAGCACTGATAGCATGGAGAAGATAGTGTGCTACCTATATGGCAAACCTCAGCACGAGAACACTGAGAGCACGAAGAAGATAGTGTGCTGCCTATATGGCAACCCTCAGCACGTAGAGCACCCAGAGCATGGAGAAGATAGTGTGCTGTCTATACGGCAAACCTCAGCACGGAGAGCACTGAGAGCACGGAGAAGACGGAGAAGATAGTTGCTGCCTACATGGCAAACCTCAGCACGGAGAGCACTGAGAGCATGGATAAGATAGTGTGCTGCCTATATGGCAAACCTCAGCACGGAGAGCACTGAGAGCATGCTGCCTATGTGGCAAACCTCAGCACGGAGAGCACTGAGAGCATGGAGAAGACAATGTGCCGCTTATATGGCAAACCTCAGCACGGAGAGCACTGAGAGCACGGAGACGACGGAGAAGATAATGTGCTGCCTATATGGCAAACCTCAGCACGGAGAGCTCTAAGAGCATGCTGCCTATGTGGCAAACCACAGCACGGAGAGCACTAAGAGCACGGAGAAGACAGTGTGCTGCTTATATGGCAAACCTCAGCACGGAGAGCACTGAGAGCACGGATAACACGGAGAAGATAGTTGCTGCCTACATGGCAAACCTCAGCACGGAGAGCACTGAGAGCATGGATAAGATAGTGTGCTGCCTATATGGCAAACCTCAGCACGGAGAGCACCGAGAGCATGGAGAAGATAGTGTCTGCATATATGGCAAATCTCAGCACGGAAAGCACTGATAGCATGGAGAAGATAGTGTGCTGCCTATATGGCAAACCTCAGCACGGAGAGCACTGAGGGCATAGAGAAGATAGTGTGCTGCATATATGGCCAACCTCAGCACGGGAAGCACTGACAGCACGGAGAAGACATTGTGCTACCTATATTGCAAACCTCAGCACGGGAAGCAATGATAGCATGGAGAAGATAGTGTGTTGCCTATATTGCAAACTTCAGCACGGAGAGCACTGAGAGCACGAAGAAGATAGTGTGCTGCCTATATGGCAAACCTCAGCACGGAGAGAATGGAGAAGATTGTGTGCTGCTTATGTGGCAAACCTTAGCACGGAGAACACAGAGAGAATGGAGAAGATAGTGTGCTGCCTATGTGACAAACCTCAGCACGGAGAGCACTAAGAGAATGGAGAAGATAGTGTGCTGCCTATATGGCAAACCTCAACACGGAGAGCATGGAGAAGATAGTGTACTACCTATATGGCAAACCTCAGCTGGGAGAGCACGGAGAGCATGGAGAAGAGTGTGCTGCCTATATGGCAAACTTCAGCACGGAAAGCACTGATAGCATGAAGAAGATAGTGTGCTGCCTATATGGCAAACCTCAGCACGGACAGCACTGACAGCATGGAGAAGATAGTGTCTGCCTATAGGGCAAACCTCAGCACAGAGAACAATGAGAGCATAGAGAAGATAGTGTGCGTCCTATATGGCAAACCTCAGCACGGCAAGCACTGACAGCATGAAGAAGACAGTGTGCTGCCTATATGACAAACCTCGGCACGGGAAGCACTGATAGCATGGAGAAGATAATGTGTTGCCTATATTGCAAACCTCAGCAAGGAGAGTACTGAGAGCATGGAGAAGATAGTGTGTTGCCTATACGGCAAACCTCAGCACGGAGAGCACAGATAAGATAGTGTGCTGCCTATATGGCAAACCTCAGAACGGAGAGCACTGAGAGCATGCTGCCTATGTGGCAAACCTCAGCACGGAGAGCACTAAGAGCATGGAGAAGATAATGTGCTGCTTATATGGCAAACCTCAGCACGGAGAGTACGGAGAAGACGGAGAAGATAGTGTGCTGTCTATATGGCAAACCTCAGCATGGAGAGCATGGAAAATATAGTGTACTGCCTATATGGCAAACCTCAGCAGGGACAGCCCGGAGAGCATGGAGAAGAGTATGCTGCCTATATGACAACCCTCAGCACGAAAAGCACTGATAGCATGGAGAAGATAGTGTGCTGCCTATATGGCTAACCTCAGCACAGAGAACACTGAGAGCTTAGAGAAGGTAATGTGCTTCCTATATGGCAAACCTCAGCACGGAAAGCACTGACAGCATGGAGAAGACAGTGTGTTGCCTATATGGCAAACCTCAGCACGGGAAGCACTGAAAGCATGGAGCAGATAGTTTGTTGCCTATATTTCAAACCTCAGCACGGAGAGCACTGAGGTCATGGAGAAGATAGTGTGCTGCCTATATGGCAAACCTCAGAACGGAGAGCACTGAGAGCATGCTGCCTATGTGGCAAACCTCAGCACGGAGAGCACTGAGAGCATGGAGAAGATAAGGTGCTGCTTATATGGCAAACCTCAGCACAAAAAGCCTGACACTGAAGAATGAATTGATAATGAGCGTGAAGATACGTGAACCTGATTGATACTGCATTTAAAGAAAGTGATGACGATATACAGGAATCATGAGCTCAACTGATGTAACATATGTCCATGAAAATGCATGTTATCACATAGAGCTATGCCTTTATATTTGTTAGATACATAATTAAAGTTTAATTCATTTGATAAATATGTTGACATTGCTTAATTTATTAAATTTGATTAATATACAAATACATTGGGAATTAAAACGTTGAGTATAATTTGCTATTTTTCTTTGAATTTGGTAACGTAAACAATATGGAAGAGTCGTGAAAATAATATGCAAACTTCATTTCGTTCAATGTTTGCATATGTCTAAACCGTATATGAAGGAAGATGAGCATACACATCCATGTTTATATTTGATACTTACATGTTAAATATATTTGATATAAACTTAATTGGTAACATACGTAACGTTTAATACACGAGGTAACACATATAAGCATTGACTACATTGATACTTTCATGTCTGTTCAAACTTTTTTTTGTTATTACTATCGATAATGTCTAGAGGAATGTTGTAATAACATCTTTATTAGTTAATTGGCAGATTATACGTATGTCTGTTATAACCTATGATGTCTGAAATGATTTTCTGATATAAATTATTTAATATTCTTAATTTCTTAAACCAAACACCTTGATTCAACAAGGTAACGTAAATTACAGTAACGAAGGCTTAATAACACAGGTATCCAAGGTATAAACATTAAGTAAAACGAAATTATGTATTTTAAAAATAATAAATAATGCTCAAAATGAGTTGTTACAATCTAGTATGTCTAAAGGATTGTTGCAATACAAGTTTAATAGTTTATTGGATGATTTGTTATAATTTCGTTAAAACGTGCGGAAAATAGAAAATGATTTAAAATCACACAATGTAACGGACATTACAAGAACCAAACATTATTAACATCAACGGCACGTATGTCTGTGATATTTGTAAGGTTTGGAATAATTTTCGAATGTAAAATTATTAATCTTCTTAATGTCTTAAGTTTAAAAACTGAATTTAACAAGGTAACGTAAATAACGTTAACGTAGGCTGAATAACGCAGGTATCTGTTGTATTCTATGGTTTGTAAGCATTCACAAAAGTATGTTGTCTCTTTGACTTTTATTTCAGGAGTGCCTGACAGTGAATGTCTGAACGTGAGCATGCGCAGTGATGTTTATTAAGATATAGTCTTCATCAAATAATACTACAGTATCCAAGGTATAGAAAGTCAGTAAAACAAAAGTTTGTATTATAAAAAACACGAATAGTAAAACAATTTAAAATACAAACCCTTGCTTCAATACCTTTTTAGTCTTCAAAATTCAGTAAAAATAATTATTATTTTATGGGTAACGTAATCTTCACCCTTTAACACGATAAAGCCCCAACGCTCAAATGGCAAACAAGTTGCAAAATACTACATAGTGTAGTGGGCTTTCATTAAACAATTTCAGAAAAAGAGGGTCTAAAACATTCCCCCGAGGAAGGGAGGGTTCGCCTTATTAGGTCACGGCCTAGACGGGATTGCATCTATAAATGTCCGTCTGCAAAGAAAACCACCCCAGACGTCAAATAAATAAACCTAAGCGAAGCTAAGCGAAGATATGCATTTGTTGTAACATATCTGCAATACAATAGTATTACAGTAAACAATACAAAAAAAAAAAGTTCATACCTCGTCGTTGAGTGTATGCGTTTATAGTTTGATACGATCATAGTCAAAGCACTCTAATTAATTAACCATGTAATATAGCCTGCATATGTATCGACACAATATATTGTTTCCCTGTTATTCCTACAATAATTAAACTATATTTCTTATTTCATATGTTTTAATCATATATGGTGTATACATTATTCATTAGTTATTATTAATGATGTAAATACTAATTTGTAACAATAATAAACAACACTAAAGTTTCATGACCTTAGTAATGTTAGTAAAGTATATATTCTTTAATCACAAATAATGTATTGTGTTTACAATAAGAGAGAGAGAGAGAGAGAGAGAGAGAGAGAGAGAAAGAGAGAGAGAGATTAATAATTTTACCAGAGAAATCGGTTATGTAAATATTAATACTGTTAATGATCGCTTTGTTTACTTCACAGAACCCGACTCTTAGCGTTTCATCTTTAAAAGGATACGATCTCGTAAGATCAGCTGTACTTATTTCATAAATAACATCCCCGAATGATCCATCAACAATAGAATTACTTATCAAATCACAGTGGATATACAATGTATCGATAGAATTTGTTCTGTTTGGTGTTACAGTTCCAAATTTAGTTTCTCTAATTACATCTTTATCAAACCCAATTAAGGTGTGAAAGTTTGTTTCTCTTAAATCAAGCATAAAGTTATGGTAACCAAACATTTGAAACTTGATAAATCAAACTCAGTTTTTATTGGGACAGGTAAGTCAGCGGGTAAATCACCGTTTACAGTCAATGCTTCTGTTATCTAATTATCAATATCAGCATAACTGTAATTTCCATTTGCAATACTAATAGTTTTCCAATCTGTTCCATTGTGATACCTTACCACTTTGTTATTAAAATCTTCGCTAATATTATACCATGAGTAAGTCATGAAATTAATCTTATCGAGTCAAATGCCATACTGTTTTTTCTTGCCTAATACTAATGGTCTGTCGAATACAGTTGTAAAATTATATTTGAGCTATTAATTATTGAAGCTTTTTCTGATGATAATGCAATTTTTTGTTCCATATAATATAGGATGGATAAAATTAATCACCTTTGTAATTGAGTTTAAAACTTGATGTTTCAAAATTGAAAACTTGTGTAGTGCGAGATTTTATGGACGAAAAAATGGTCGAATAATTAGTTTTTGAAAGTCATGCTTCAAATGTTCCTTTTAGTATTCGTTTACCATTTTCTATTTTTGGCTGAGGAAGTGACTTATTAGCATTAAACAAACTAAAATATTCTATACCAATGTCTGTATTTGCAACAGTATATGTAAGGTTTACTTCAACTACATAATGTACGGGTTTTACAACTGTCAAGCCTCCATCCGCTTCTGTAGCATATTCTCCAGTTTTTACAAATGGTTTGATTACAGGAGTAAACGCTCCGAGAAAACAAAAACGTTTGTTTCTTTCACGTGGTTTTCGTGTTGGATATGATACGTAGCCGTAGCTTCTTGCATCAGTATCTAGCATGACGCTTATACCATCATCTATTGCATATTCAAACAGTAGAATCTGTCCTACATTTTCGACTTTCACCCTTAAATCGTAAATTATGTCAAGAAATGCTGTGTGCCGGCTATCAGACTGTTGATTAAACTATTTCAATGGAGCTATTTCGTCATCAAAAGCTTTGCTTCTTTCATACTGGGTGGCTTTCAGTTGCTTCGAAACATCATCAACAGCAGTATCAAGTTTATCAGCGTCAACCAGTTTGCTCAGAGCAGTCTCCAGCGTCTTGCTGCCAACCATTTTCTTTTTGATGTCGTCAAACTCTTTGCTGATGTCATCAGCATTAATGTTTGTCTGTGCATTTAATCTTTTAATTTGAGTTATTTCGGTAGTAAAAGTAGTTCTCATTTGTTTTGAAGCATCAGCAATATCAGTTTCTGGGTCATTGTTGTCAACCATTTGTTTATTGATTTCTCCAATCCGTGTATTAATATTTTGAACACCAGATCTTATTTGTTCACTTAATTTCTTGTAGTTTTCACTATCTTATAATCCATTATCTTTATTTTCTATCTCTTTTAAAGTATCACCCAAAAGTTTTATTTCATCTTTTAAACCGTTTTGAATTTCAATCATTTTCTCACGGTTTGCTTGTAACTTTGTTTGTATTTGACTTAGTTTATCATCAACACATGTTGTTAAATTGTTCATCATGTCTGGAACTCAATATTATAATGTATGATCTTTGCTACTCTTCTAACAGTAAATTCATCTGATTTTTCTGGATTACCGACATTGGTGATTTTATTATTATCCATGTTAAGATCACTTTTTAAAACATTTTCCTGTTTTTTGCCTTTGTTAAGATAATTAACCAAATGTTTTTGTTTTACATACTCAGACAGCACAATACCAAAATGTGTAATATTAACGCCGCCAGTAGTAACTTCCTCACCAAGATCGTTAAAAAGTCCCATTATATATAATATATATTACATTAAATTTCACCAGTGATGTTTCTTTTGACCAACTTTCTAGGACGAGCAAGATACAGAAAGTCGTACTGCTCGTCATACTTAGACTGCTCCAAGTTTTTAGCAAACAAGTAAATATTGTCATAGTAAACTTAAGGTTTTAACAACATGTGCATTTATATGTTTGTCTTACCAGATCCTGAATTACCACAAATTAACATTCTAAAAGAACAGCCTGGCATAAAGTTTAAAATTACCGTTTTGTGTTTTCATATCATAGTTTGGAATTTGCATTATAATAATACTTAGATAATACTTGTCTTAACACCCTCATATTATACATGTCATTATTAAAATGGAAAGAATTAGCAGATAAAAACCGAAAAGGGAGTGAGCTTGTTAAAGAATACGATAATAAAGTTATCCGAAAAAGACTAGAAAAAAGGAGCTAATCATGATTTATACACAGAAGGTTCTACAACTGTAACTAGCAAAATAACAGAGCAAACAAGACGGCTAGCTGAACATTTGATTACCCTTCCAGAAATACGCCAACAGTAGGCTATTCTTTCTGAGGCGCTACGCCCGCAATTAGCTGTCCCGCCACCGCTGCCAGTACCAACGCTACTACCACAACCACCACACGTTTTGAAAAAAAACAGCAATCATGCAAACCGTAGATCCTAAAGACCAAGCACCGGTGGTGGATCTAATGGAGGAACTAAGGCAGTCAATACAATGTAGACCAAAATTAAGAAAAACTCCGGAAAGAGTACCAAACCGCAGAAACATTTTTGAAAAAAATCAAACAAAAACGTGCATCATTTAGTCCCGAGGATGAAGAAATAATAAAAGAAATAGAAGAAGAAGAATGGGGAGAAGAAAAATAAGAACTTGTTGCGAAGCCTAAGGAACCAAAACCGGTGTAGATATTGACCTGAATGCTGGCATGAATAAAGAGGTACAAGTATGATTTGCCAATACCAACTGAAATACCAGGTATTACTGACGGGAGTCCTGATTATGATGAATATATTAAAAGGGCTGGAGAGATACGCAAGGGAATGATTCCCAAGATAAGAGGTCTATTTTTAGAAGACAAATCATATTCTACCAAGTATTTATCTAAATAGTACTTTCTGTGGTAAATAGTTTTCTTTCGGTTGTAGTTGTAACCTGTAATGAGATTATAACCATTGTGAGTGCCACAATTAAGGCAACTACGCTCGTTATCGAAAACTTCAAAAGTATCATTACAATTTATACATGCATACACTTGGCTCTGGTACAATATTTGCAAAACTTCTTTTATTAGTCATGTAAAATAAAATGCAATCTGAGCACACTCCAGGAAGATCAATAATACCTAAAACTCTTTTACAATATTTGCAATTCATTATACTATATTATAGAATTATTTATTTAAATATATAGACTTAAAAAATATTATCTGATGTAATATTATAATGAAACAAGTAGAAAAGGAAATCAAAAACTTTAAGGAAGATCAAATGGCATAAGCCCGAGCGGTTGATTTTGAAGATATAAATACACCTGACATGGAGTTGATGTTTTATACATACTATAATGAGCTAGTTGAAAAGATAATCTCCAAAGCACATGATCTAAACTTACCATGGAAAATTAAAAATAGTGACATAAAGAGATTACACTCTTGTTGTAAGAAAACAATCTCATCTGCGACTAGTGGTATTATAAATAAATATTCTTTTATTGCTTACTATGACACCCTTTTAAAACGTGGAATTGATATTATAATTTATGCTGTTTGAAAAAAATATCTAACCAGGGAATAAATATTTTTACTTTAAAATAATTAATAAAATAATTATAGGCTTAAAAAAATAATCTAATGTAATATTATATAATGGTTAGAAAAAAACATCGCAAAGTTTCGGAAATTGTAAAAATGGCTAGGAGAACCTGTAAAAATTGTAAAATCACCACCCAAAAAATTTAGCAAAGTTTTGGGAATTAAAAAATCACCAAAAAACCATTACTGCAACTTTGGTTTACAAAACCACTTGTTATAAATGTCCTTGAAAAGGAATTAGAGCAAACGAAAAATCTTAAAATGAATGTTGTTTTAAAAGTTTCTTTAAATAAAGTAGCACATGATAAAGAAAAAGGTAAAATAACCACTTATAAAGCAGCTTATTTTGCTTCCAAG
>JAWPHD010022354.1:0-25342 GCA_037043455.1 Cyrtodaria siliqua
AAAATGATCAGCATGACATGATGGTTATCAGAGTCAAACATTATTTTGATTCGACGTTAAACATGGCTGTCAGTGGCCATCTTTGTTTACATAAGAGTTATATAATGAAAACTTGTAGCGACTATTCCTGTGAAACTACTTGACGGATTTTCATGAAACTTCACAGGAATGTTGCTCTTGATGTCTAATTGATCCTAGCAAAATTTCAGGTCGGCCGGAAATTCAAGATGGCCGCCACGGCTAACTATAATTTTTCAAAAAACAAGTCTGTAGCGACTACTTCCTGAAATCAAAATCAATCAGTAGAGCTTCAAGGTCATTGACCTCTTGTTTATTATTAGTATATTTTTTTTGTTTACATTTTTTAAAATATATATATATATATTATATTTGTTTTTTTTGAATTTGTTTAAACATTATTTTTAGCTCTACTGATCAGAGATCAGCAGAGCTTATGCCGTGGTGCGGCGTCCGTCGTCCGTCTGTCCGTCTGTCCGTCCGTCTGTCCGTTAACTTTTATTTGTAGCGACTACTCCTCTGAAACTACTGGATGGATATTCATAAAACTTTACAGAAATGTTGCCCATGAAGTCTAGTTGATCCTAGCAAAAATTCATGTTGATGTGAAATCCAAGATGGCCGCCAAAGCTAAAAATAGATTTTTTAAATTCAAGTTTGTAGCGACTACTTCTTGAAAACTATAAGTGATATTGATATGGGACTTTTTCTAAAATGATCAGCATGACATGATGTTGATCCTTGTCGAAATTTATTTTGATGCGACTTTAAACATGGCCGCTAGCAGCCATCTTTGTTTACATAGATTTATATAGTAAAAACTTGTAGCGACTACTCCTCTGAAACTACGGGATGGATATTCATGAAACTTTACAGAAATGTTGCCCATGAAGTCTAGTTGATCCTAGCAAAATTTCATGTTGATGCACAATCCAAGATGGCCGCCAAAGCTAAAAATAGATTTTTAAAATACAAGTTTGTAGCGACTACTCCTTGAAAACTATAAGTGATATTGATATGGGACTTTTTCTAAAATGATCAGCATGACATGATGTTGGTCCTTGTCAAAAATCGTTTTGATTCGACGTTAAACATGGCTGCCAGTGGCCATCTTTGTTTACATAGAGTTATATAGTAAAAACTTGTAGCGACTACTCCTCTGAAACTACTTGACGGATGTCCATGAAACTTCACAGGAATGTTGCTCTTGATGTCTAGTTGATCCTAGAAAAATTTCAGGCTGGCCGGAAATTCAAGATGGCCGCCACGGCTAAAAATAGATTTAAAATAAATAAATTTGTAGCGACTACTTCTTGAAAACTGTAAGTGATATTGATATGGGACGTTTTCTAAAATGATCAGCATGACATGATGTTGATCCTTGTCGAAATTTATTTCGATGCGACTTTAAACATGGCCGCTAGTAAACATGGCCGCTAGCGGCCATCTTTGTTTACATAGATTTATATAGTAAAAACTTGTAGCGACTACCCTCTGAAACTACTGGATGGATATTCATGAAACTTCACAGAAATGTTGCACATGAAGTCTAGTTGATCCTAGCAAAAATTCATGTTGATGCAAAATCCAAGATGGCCGCCAAAGCTAAAAATAGATTTTAAAAATACAAGTTTGTAGCGACTACTCCTTGAAAACTATAAGTGATATTGATATGGGACTTTTTCTAAGATGATCAGCATGACATGATGTTGGTCCTTGTCAAAAATCGTTTTGATTCGACGTTAAGCATGGCTGCCAGTGGCCATCTTTGTTTACATAGAGTTATATAGTAAACACTTGTAGCGACTGCTTCTCTGAAACTACTTGGCGGATTTTCATGAAACTTTACAGGAATGTTGCTCTTGATGGTCCAATTGATCGTAGCAAAATTTCAGGTCGGCCAAAAATTTAAGATGGCCGCCACAGCTAAAAATAGATTTTTAAAAATAAGTTTGTAGCGACTACTTCTTGAAAACTATAAGTGATATTGATATGGGACTTTTTCTAAAATGATCAGCATGACATTATGTTGATCCTAGTCAAACATTATTTTGATTCGACGTTAAACATGGCTGCCAGTGGCCATCTTTGTTTACATAAGAGTTTGTACAGTAAAAATGTGTAGTGACTACTCCTCTGAAACCACTAGACGGATTTTCATGAAACTTCACAGGAATGTTGCTCTTGATGCCTAGTTGATCCTAGCACAATTTCAGGTCGGCTGGAAATTCAAGATGGCCACCACAGCTAAACATAGATTTTTAAAAACAAGTTTGTAGCGACTACTTCTTGAACACTGTAAGTGATATTGATATGGGACTTTTTCTGAAATGATCAGCATGACAAGATGTTGATCCTTGTCAAAAATTATTTTGATTCGACATTAAACATGGCTGCCAGTGGCCATCTTTGTTTACCTAGAGTTATATAGTAAAAACTTCAACTTGTAGCGACTACTCCTCTGAAACTACTTGACAGTTTTTATGAAACTTCACTTCACCTAGCTATCAAAATCTATCAGTAGAGCTTCAAGGTCATTGACCTCTTGTTTTATTACAATTTTTTATTTCATTTATTTATTTGATGTTTTTGTTTTTAATTCATTATTTTTTTTAATTTTTTTTTATTATTATTATTTTTTTAAATGTTTTATTTCATGACTTTTTTTTAGTTACTTATTTTTTTTCATGTTAATGCCGTGTTAGCAGGAAGCATAACTATGATTTCTAGTTGTGCCTATTGCGTTTTTTTTCGGGTCGTTTATTTTTGATGGAGTTACGGCCCCTTGACATTTTTACTTTAAATTTCTTGTCGGCGCTACTCCTAAACGCCTTGTTGGATTTCGACGAAACTTGGCAGGAAGCATCGGTAAGATATCTAGTTGAGCATATCGCGCCTTTGTTCTAGTTTGCTGATTTATGACGGAGTTATGGCACTTTGACATTTTTACTTTAAATTTCTTGTCGGCGCTACTCCTCCTAAACGGCTTTTTGGATTTCTACAAAATTTGGCAGGAAGCCTCAGTATGGTGTCTAGTTGTGCAAAGCGCGGTATATCAATGAAATCTTTTTACAAGTTCAAAATCCAGCTAGATATTGTTAGTAACAACAGGTTATGGCCCTTGATTTGTTGAAAAATGCTATATTGTATTTTCCTTTGTTAAATCTGTAGTTAATTATGGCTCCCCCACACAAAGTGTGGTAGGGGAGCCATATTGATTTTGTACTTTCTGTCTGTTTCTCTGTCTGTAGGTCTGTCTGTAGGTCTGTCTGTCTGTGTCACAAACGATGTCCGATCAATAACTACAGAATGGTTGGACCTAGGGTCCTCAAACTTGGAAGGATGGTTGGTCATGACAAGTAGATGACCCCTATTGATTTTGGGGTCACTAGGTCAAAGGTCAATGTTGCAGTGGCATTGACTATCAAAACGATGTCCGATCAATAACTACAGAATGGTTGGACCTAGGGTCCTCAAACTTGGAAGGATGGTTGGTCATGACAAGTAGATGACCCCTATTGATTTTGGGGTCACTAGGTCAAAGGTCAATGTTGCGGTGGCATTGACTATCAAAACGATGTCCGATCAATAACTACAGAATGGTTGGACCTAGGGTCCTCAAACTTGGAAGGATGGCTGGTCATGACAAGTAGATGACCCCTATTGATTTTGGGGTCACTAGGTCAAAGGTCAATGTTGCGGTGACATTGACTATCAAAACGATGTCCGATCAATAACTACAGAACGGTTGGACCTAGGGTCCTCAAACTTGGAAGGATGGCTGGTCATGACAAGTAGATGACCCCTATTGATTTTGGGGTCACTAGGTCAAAGGTCAATGTTGCGGTGACATTGACTATCAAAACGATGTCCGATCAATAACTACAGAACGGTTGGACCTAGGGTCCTCAAACTTGGAAGGATGGCTGGTCATGACAAGTAGATGACCCCTATTGATTTTGGGGTCACTAGGTCAAAGGTCAATGTTGCGGTGGCATTGACTATCAAAACGATGTCCGATCAATAACTACAGAACGGTTGGACCTAGGGTCCTCAAACTTGGAAGGATGGCTGGTCATGACAAGTAGATGACCCCTATTGATTTTGGGGTCACTAGGTCAAAGGTCAATGTTGCGGTGACATTGACTATCAAAACGATGTCCGATCAATAACTACAGAACGGTTGGACCTAGGGTCCTCAAACTTGGAAGGATGGTTGGTCATGACAAGTAGATGACCCCTATTGATTTTGGGGTCACTAGGTCAAAGGTCAATGTTGCGGTGGCATTGACTATCAAAACGATGTCCGATCAATAACTACAGAATGGTTGGACCTAGGGTCCTCAAACTTGGAAGGATGGCTGGTCATGACAAGTAGATGACCCCTATTGATTTTGGGGTCACTAGGTCAAAGGTCAATGTTGCGGTGACATTGACTATCAAAACGATGTCCGATCAATAACTACAGAATGGTTGGACCTAGGGTCCTCAAACTTGGAAGGATGGCTGATCATGACAAGTAGATGACCCCTATTGATTTTGGGGTCACTAGGTCAAAGGTCAATGTTGCGGTGGCATTGACTATCAAAACGATGTCCGATCAATAACTACAGAACGGTTGGACCTAGGGTCCTCAAACTTGGAAGGATGGCTGGTCATGACAAGTAGATGACCCCTATTAATTTATTTTTTTAATTTATATTTTTTTTTAAATAATTTTTAATTTTAATTTTTTGTTTAATTTTATTTTTATTAATTTTTTAATTTTTTTTATTTTTATTTTTTTATTTTTTTATTTTTTATTTTTTGCATAAGAAGTTTTAGGGTCGGCCCTTTAAAAAAATAGGGTCGGTCGGGTTACTTGAACCACACATATTTTTTTATGTGGCCTTACTGATACATATAGTACATACAGTCACAGGGATATTGAATATCAAAACGATCTCAGATCAATAAAGAACAGTTGGACCTAGAGTCGTCAATTATGTCTGTTCGGGCGAGTGGGGGAGCCATACGTTTTTGTCCCATGGACAATAACAATTTCTAGTTCATTTTTTATCTGATCTTTACCATATTTGTTTAGAATGTTAATATACCCCCCACTCACCCCACCACCCATTTTTAGCTCTACTGATCAGAGATCAGCAGAGCTTATGCCGTGGTGCGGCGTCCGTCGTCCGTCTGTCCGTCCGTCTGTCCGTCCGTTAACTTTTATTTGTAGCGACTACTCCTCTGAAACTACTGGATGGATATTCATAAAACTTTACAGAAATGTTGCCCATGAAGTCTAGTTGATCCTAGCAAAAATTCATGTTGATGTGAAATCCAAGATGGCTGCCAAAGCTAAAAATAGATTTTTTAAATTCAAGATTGTAGCGACTACTTCTTGAAAACTATAAGCGATATTGATATGGGACTTTTTCTAAAATGATCAGCATGACATGATGTTGGTCCTTGTCGAAAATCGTTTCGATTTGACGTTAAACATGGCTGCCAGCGGCCATCTTTGTTTACATAGAGTTATATAATGAAAACTTGTAGCGACTACTCCTCTGAAACTACTTGACGGATTTTCATGAAACTTCACAGGAATGTTGCTCTTGATGTCTAAATGATCCTAGCAAAATTTCAGGTCGGCCGGAAATTCAAGATGGCCGCCACGGCTAAAAATAAATTTTTAAAATACAAGTTTGTAGCGACTACTTCTTGAAAACTATAAGTGATATTGATATGGGACTTTTTCTAAAATGATCAGCATGACATGATGTTGGTCCTTATCAAAAATCGTTTTGATTTGACGTCAAACGTGGCTGCCAGCGGCCATCTTTGTTTACAAAGAGTTATATAGTAAAAACTTGTAGCGACTACTCCTCTGAAACAACTTGGCGGATTTTCATGAAACTTTACAGGAATGTTGCTCTTAATGTCTAATTGATCCTAGCAAAATTTCAGATCGGCCAGAATTTCAAGATGGCTGCCACAGTTAAAAATAGATTTTTAAAAAATAAGTTTGTAGCGACTACTTCTTGAAAACTATAAGTGATATTGATATGGGACATTTTCTAAAATGATCAGCATGACATGATGGTTATCCGAGTCGAACTTTATTTTGATTCGACATTTAACATGGCTGCCAGTGGCCATCTTTGTTTACATAGAGTTATATAATGAAAACTTGTAGCGACTACTCCTCTGAAACTACTTGACGGATTTTCATGAAACTTCACAGAAATGTTGCTCTTGATGTCTAATTGATCCTAGCAAAATTTCTGGTCGGCCGGAAATTCAAGATGGCCGCCATGGCTAAAAATAGATTTTCAAAATACAAGTTTGTAGCGACTACTTCTTGAAAACTATAAGTGATATTGATATGGGACTTTTTCTGAAATGATCAGCATGACATGATGGTTATTCAATTTGAACATTATTTTGATTCGACGGTAAACATGGCTGCCAGTGGCCATGTTTGTTTACATAGAGTTATATAATGAAAACTTGTAGCGACTACTCCTCTGAAACTACTTGACGGATTTTCATAAAACTTCACAGGAATGTTGCTCTTGATGTCTAATTGATCCTAGCAAAATTTCAGGTCGGCCGGAAATTCAAGATGGCCGCCATGGCTAAAAATAGATTTTCAAAATACAACTTTGTAGCGACTACTTCTTGAAAACTATAAGTGATATTGATATGGGACTTTTTCTAAAATGATCAGCATGACATGGTGGTTATTCAAGTCGAACATTATTTTGATTCGATATTAAACATGGCTGCCAGTGGCCATGTTTGTTTACATAGAGTTATATAATGAAAACTTGTAGCGACTACTCCTCTGAAACTACTTGACGGATTTTCATAAAACTTCACAGGAATGTTGCTCTTGATGTCTAATTGATCCTAGCAAAATTTCAGGTCGGCCGGAAATTCAAGATGGCCACCACGGCTAAAAATAGATTTTCAAAAAAACAGTTTGTAGCGACTACTTCCTGAAATCAAAATCAATCAGTAGAGCTTCAAGGTCATTGACCTCTTGTTATGAAATTACATTCATAGAAGAAAGTGGGACAAATTAAAAAATACCCATGCCAGACTAGACACAGTAGACTTATTGCCAATGATTACCAGGTGAGCGATCTAAGGCTATCCTATCCCTGTTGTTTTTGCAATATTTTAAAAAAAACTACTGATTGGAATTTTATGTCGACAACCCTTGATATATAAGAGCCGTTTTAGCCAGTAGAGCATTCAAATCTGGCTAAAGCCCTAAAAATTCCTTTAGCCAGATTATAATGTCTTTAACCAGACTTTTTCCGAGATATTTTTGAACCAGTTGGATGCGCTAAAACTTCGCGTTTGCGTACACATCAATAGTAAGTTAAAAAATATATGCTTTATAAACCTACATGCATAGGGTATCAATATGTCCACATCATATGCATTCTGCTTTAGTACTTACAATTACTTATAATTACAAGTGGAGCTGTACAATATTCAAAAAGTTTTAAAAATTGTACTTAATTTAATGCTATTTTAATTTTTAAAAATTGTCGACTGAAATTTAAAAAAGGACAGAATGAATGCATGCATATAAGAAAATATAAAAATACAGACTCTTGGCACCTTGATTAGACCATTTAGTATTTTCATTAAATGTAATCATAGAAATAAAATAAATATATTTAAAAATGTAAGGCTAAGCTGAGGCATATAAAACAAGTTCAACTAACAGGAGTTCCAAAGGAGCTAGAAAGATCGCTGTGCATTGTGAGACAAAATTCAGAAATGCTACATACACCACGAATATCATGCACAGAGTAAGTAATAAAAGCCACTTCATTCTAAAATTGTACCAATATTTTGAGTAAGCACACCTTTTGTATTTTTTCATGTTGATTGTTCAACCATAAATTATCCCGATTCAGAGACAGCCGATCAAACATCGGTTCACACTTGCCATTGTTCCAGTTTAAGCTACCGTGTGTACAACTAATTAGTCTTATCAGTGATCGTAAAGTTCAAAAACACCGACGGCATCTCCAGCTTATTAATTCGTAAGCAAACTTTGCCAAACTTTGTGTTTTGAAAAGCCATTTAGGCCGCTAGAGGGCGCCACGTTATTTTTTATGTTTTACCAGGCTCGATAACGCAGTTAAATATGTGAATAATATTAAGCGCGGGGTCACAAACCAGTTGATTGACAGCAAGAGGCGGAACAGTGGGCGGAGTCTATCGCACACTGACAATTTGACAGCGGTCTTCAATACACACTGCGATAATTAGTTTATCAGTCCAAATTGATTGTTGCTAATTAGCTAACAACACCCAGCGGAGCGGGGTAGTGGCTTATAAACAGTGAAAGACTTTGTGTATTAGAAATCGAGATTTTGGACAAAATCGGTCTGAAATTTGGATTTGCCAGACCGCCGATGTCTGTCGAATTTGATATGTATTTCTTACGATTTTTATTCGCCAGT
Source organism: Cyrtodaria siliqua (assembly GCA_037043455.1). Lineage (NCBI taxonomy): Eukaryota > Metazoa > Mollusca > Bivalvia > Adapedonta > Hiatellidae > Cyrtodaria > Cyrtodaria siliqua. The sequence goes on from JAWPHD010022354.1 coordinate 8,493, forward strand.
TAGGGTTTCTTTTTGCCTATGGCGATTTGGCGAATGGTTAACGCGAGCCTAGGCATCAAGAGGCCCAAGAAGGTCCTCTTGTTTTTAATAGGATGTCATTTTGTTTTTAAACAAATGCACTTAAATGTCATCTCAGCAAACGGCATACTCCGTTGTTTTTAGCTCTACTGATCAGAGATCAGCAGAGCTTATGCCGTGGTGCGGTGTCCGTCGTCCGTCTGTCCGTCCGTCCGTCCGTTAACTTTTTTTTTGTAGCGACTACTCCTCTGAAACTACTGAATGGATTTTCATGAAACTTTACAGAAATGTTGCCCATGAAGTCTAGTTGATCCTAGCAAAAATTCATGTTGATGTGAAATCCAAGATGGCCGCCAAATCTAAAAATAGGTTTTTAAAAAACAAGTTTGTAGCGACTACTTCTTGAAAACTCTAAGTGATATTGATATGGGACTTTTTCTAAAATGATCAGCATGACATGATGTTGGTCCTTGTCGAAAATCGTTTTGATTCGACGTTAAACATGGCTGCCAGCGGCCATCTTTGTTTACATAAAGTTATATAATGAAAACTTGTAGCGACTACTCCTCAGAAACTACTTAACGGATTTTCATAAAACTTCACAGGAATGTTGCTCTTGATGTCTAATTGATCCTAGCAAAATTTCAGGTCGGCCGGAAATTCAAGATGGCCACCACAGCTAAAAATAGATTTTTAAAAAATAAGTTTGTAGTGACTACTTCTTGAAAACTATAAGTGATATTGATATGGGACTTTTTCTAAAATGATCAGCATGACATGATGGTTATCCGAGTCGAACATTATATTGATTCGACGTTAAACATGGCTGCCAGTGGCCATCTTTGTTAACATAGAGTTATATAGTAAAAACTTGTAGCGACTACTCCTCTGAAACTACTTGGCAGATTTTCATGAAACTTCACAGGAATATTGCTCTTGATTTCTTAATTGATCCTAGCAAAATTTCAGGTCGGCCGGAAATTCAAGATGGCCACCACAGCTAAAAATAGATTTTCAAAAGACAAGTTTGTAGCGACTACTTTTTGAAATCAAAATCAATCAGTAGAGCTTCAAGGTCATTGACCTCTAGTTAATTCTTGATTTACCTTGCCATAGGAAGTTAAAACACAATGTGTTTATTTTATTGATAACATTATCTTTTGGATTAGGTAAGGATAAAAACAAATGATTAAGTGAAGGTAAAAGAAGTGACTTTATAACTGTAATTCTACCAGTGGGAGTCAGGTATCTACTTTGCCAACTACTTATTTTTTTCCTCAAAGCTATTATTTTGTCATTGTAATTCAAGTCATTTATTTTTGTAAGATCTGTGTCGAATATAATTCCCAACAGTTTAAATCTAGAGTTTCCCCATGTCAGTTTCTATTTAGTTTTTATTGAATTTGTGCTATATTTCATTGAGCCTAACCAAACCACCTGCGTTTTTTCAAAGTTAACTTTTAATCCAGAAATATTTGCAAAGAAATCCAGCTCACGTAATGTTTCATTCAATGAGGTTTCAGACCCCTCTAAAAATGAAGTTGTGTCATCGGCAAATTGTGTTAACTTGTATTCTTTATTGTTTATTTTAATCCCTTGTATCTTTTTATAACCAAGATATTCGCACATAAAATAAATATATAAGGGGACAGGGGATCGCCTTGTCTACAGCCGCGTGCAATACTGAAAAAGGATGACAAATTACCTCCTTGATTAACAGACAACTGAGCATTTTTATAAAACAGAGTTATCCATGCTTGTATTGATGGACCAAAATTAAAAAACTTCAATACTTTTCAGGGTTTCCCCCAGAAAATTGTGAAGGCATGTTGTTCTGACATAACATTTACCAAACTGGGCTTGAAAAAAATAGTGCCTATTAATGGCAAAATGGCAAAATAACATACTTCTATGATTTTGGTGCAAAAGGAACAAGAATCACCGTAGAAATTCTATTTTTCTTCTTTTAAATGCTGCATGCCTTATGATCCTGGGTGAAACCCTGCTTTTTGTATAAAGGACCATGACAAAGAATCAAAAGCTTTTTCAAAATCATCAAGTAGAAGTAATCCTGGTATACGTTTTCTTCTAAATAATGCATTATGTCATATGTCAGTCTTGTATTTTCGCCCAAAAAACGACCTGCTAAAAATCCTGTTTGATCTCTATTAATAAGCATATATAATACAGTTTTTAGCTCTACTGATCAGAGATCAGCAGAGCTTATGCCGTGGTGCGGCGTCCGTCGTCCGTCCGTCCGTCCGTCTGTCTGTCCGTCTGTCCGTCTGTCCGTTAACTTTTATTTGTAGCGACTACTCCTCTGAAACTACTGGATGGATATTCATAAAACTTTACAGAAATGTTGCCCATGAAGTCTAGTTGATCCTAGCAAAAATTCATGTTGATGTGAAATCCAAGATGGCCGCCAAAGCTAAAAATAGATTTTTTAAATTCAAGTTTGTAGCGACTACTTCTTGAAAACTATAAGTGATATTGATATGGGACTTTTTCTAAAATGGTCAGCATGACATGATGTTGGTCCTTGTCGAAAATCGTTTTGATTTGACGTTAAACATGGCTGCCAGCGGCCATCTTTGTTTACATAGAGTTATATAATGAAAACTTGTAGCGACTACTCCTCTGAAACTACTTGACAGATTTTCATGAAACTTTACAGGAATGTTGCTCTTAATGTCTAATTGATCCTAGCAAAATTTCAGATCAGCCAGAAATTCAAGATGGCTGCCACAGTTAAAAATAGATTTTTAAAAAATAAGTTTGTAGCGACTACTTCTTGAAAACTATAAGTGATATTGATATGGGACTTTTTCTAAAATGATCAGCATGACATGATGGTTAACCGAGTCGAACATTATTTTGATTCGACATTAAACATGGCTGCCAGTGGCCATCTTTGTTTACATAGAGTTATATAATGAAAACTTGTAGCGACTACTCCTCTGAAACTACTTGACGGATTTTCATGAAACTTCACAGAAATGTTGCTCTTGATGTCTAATTGATCCTAGCAAAATTTCAGGTCGGCCGGAAATTCAAGATGGCCGCCATGGCTAAAAATAGATTTTCAAAATACAAGTTTGTAGCGACTACTTTTTGAAAACTATAAGTGATATTGATATGGGACTTTTTCTAAAATGATCAGCATGACATGATGTTGGTCCTTATCAAAAATCATTTTGATTCGACGTTAAACTTGGCTGCCAGCGGCCATCTTTGTTTACATAGAGTTATATAGTAAAAACTTGTAGCGACTACTCCTCTGAAACTACTTGGCGGATTTTCATGAAACTTTACAGGAATGTTGCTCTTAATGTCTAATTGATCCTAGCAAAATTTCAGATCGGCCAGAAATTCAAGATGGCTGCCACAGTTAAAAATAGATTTTTAAAAAATAAGTTTGTAGCGACTACTTCTTGAAAACTATAAGTGATATTGATATGGGACTTTTTCTAAAATGATCAGCATGACATGATAGTTATCCGAGTCGAACATTATTTTGATTAAACATGGCTGCCAGTGGCCATCTTTGTTTACATAGAGTTATATAATGAAAACTTGTAGCGACTACTCCTCTGAAACCACTTGACGGATTTTCATGAAACTTCACAGGAATGTTGCTCTTGATGTCTAATTGATCCTAGCAAAATTTCAGGTCGGCTGGAAATTCAAGATGGCCGCCATGGCTAAAAATAGATTTTCAAAAATCAAGTTTGTAGTCACTACTTCCTGAAATCAAAATCAATCAGTAGAGCTTCAAGGTCATTGACCTCTTGTTATTCTATTAGCTACAGAGGCAGACGCCATTTTATATACAGTATTTAAAAGAGAAATAGGTCTATAGTTCTTTAAAAAATATCTATCCTTGTTTTCTTTTGGTATTAGGGTAACAATACCTTGTCTTTGTGTTATAAATAACTCTCCTATTTCATAACTATAATTAAGGGCCCTGTGTTATAAATAACTCCTATTTCATAACTATAATTAAGGGCCCTGAGGCGAAATGTCCTAATTGTCTCCAAAATACCTTGTAAAATTCACATGTATATCCACTACTGCCGGGGCTGCGGTTATTAGTCATATTTTTAGCTCTACTGATCAGAGATCAGCAGAGCTTATGCCGTGGTGCGGCGTCCGTCGTCCGTCTGTCCGTCCGTCCGTCTGTCCGTCTGTCCGTCCGTCCGTCCGTTAACTTTTATTTGTAGCGACTACTCCTCTGAAACTACTGGATGGATATTCATTAAACTTTACAGAAATGTTGCCCATGAAGTCTAGTTGATCCTAGCAAAAATTCATGTTGATGTGAAATCCAAGATGGCCGCCAAAGCTAAAAATAGATTTTTTAAATTCAAGTTTGTAGCGACTACTTCTTGAAAACTATAAGTGATATTGATATGGGACGTTTTCTAAAATGATCAGCATGACTTGATGTTGGTCCTTGTCGAAAATCGTTTTGATTTGACGTTAAACATGGCTGCCAGCGGCCATCTTTGTTTACATGGAGTTATATAATGAAAACTTGTAGCGACTACTCCTCTGAAACTACTTGACGGATTTTCATGAAACTTCACAGGAATGTTGCTCTTGATGTCTAAATGATCCTAGCAAAATTTCAGGTAGGCCGGAAATTCAAGATGGCCGCCACAGCTAAAAATAGATTTAAAATAAATAAGTTTGTAGCGACTACTTCTTGAAAACTATAAGTGATATTGATATGGGACTTTTTCTAAAATGATCAGCATGACATGATGTTGGTCCTTATCAAAAATTGTTTTGATTCGACGTTAAACGTGGCTGCCAGCGGCCATCTTTGTTTACATAGAGTTATATAGTAAAAACTTGTAGCGACTACTCCTCTGAAACTACTTGGCGGATTTTCATAAAACTTTACAGGAATGTTGCTCTTATTGTCTAATTGATCCTAGCAAAATTTCAGGTCGGCCAGAAATTCAAGATGGCTGCCACAGTTAAAAATAGATTTTTAAAAAATAAGTTTGTAGCGACTACTTCTTGAAAACTATAAGTGATATTGATATGGGACTTTTTCTAAAATGATCAGCATGACATGATGGTTATCCGAGTCGAACATTATTCTGATTCGACGTTAAACATGGCTGCCAGTGGCTGACCGCCAAAGCTAAAAATAGATTTTTTAAATTCAAGTTTGTAGCGACTACTTCTTGAAAACTATAAGTGATATTGATATGGGACGTTTTCTAAAATGATCAGCATGACTTGATGTTGGTCCTTGTCGAAAATCGTTTTGATTTGACGTTAAACATGGCTGCCAGCGGCCATCTTTGTTTACATGGAGTTATATAATGAAAACTTGTAGCGACTACTTCTCTGAAACTACTTGACGGATTTTCATGAAACTTCACAGGAATGTTGCTCTTGATGTCTAAATGATCCTAGCAAAATTTCAGGTAGGCCGGAAATTCAAGATGGCCGCCACAGCTAAAAATAGATTTAAAATAAATAAGTTTGTAGCGACTACTTCTTGAAAACTATAAGTGATATTGATATGGGACTTTTTCTAAAATGATCAGCATGACATGATGTTGGTCCTTATCAAAAATTGTTTTGATTCGACGTTAAACGTGGCTGCCAGCGGCCATCTTTGTTTACATAGAGTTATATAGTAAAAACTTGTAGCGACTACTCCTCTGAAACTACTTGGCGGATTTTCATGAAACTTTACAGGAATGTTGCTCTTATTGTCTCATTGATCCTAGCAAAATTTCAGGTCGGCCAGAAATTCAAGATGGCTGCCACAGTTAAAAATAGATTTTTAGCTCTACTGATCAGAGATCAGCAGAGCTTATGCCGTGGTGCGGCGTCCGTCGTCCGTCCGTCCGTCCGTCCGTCTGTCCGTCCGTCCGTTAACTTTTTTTTTTGTAGCGACTACTCCTCTGAAACTACTGAATAGATTTTCATGAAACTTTACAGAAATGTTGCCCATGAAGTCTAGTTGATCCTAGCAAAAATTCATGTAGATGTGAAATCCAAGATGGCCGCCAAATCTAAAAATAGGTTTTTAAAAAACAAGTTTGTAGCGACTACTTCTTGAAAACTCTAAGGGATATTGCTATGGGACTTTTTCTAAAATGATCAGCATGACATGATGTTGGTCCTTGTCGAATATCGTTTTGATTCGACGTTAAACATGGCTGCCAGCAGCCATCTTTGTTTACATAGAGTTATATAATGAAAACTTGTAGCGACTACTCCTCTGAAACTACTTGACGGATTTTCATGAAACTTCACAGGAATGTTGCTCTTGATGTCTAATTAATCCTAGCAAAATTTCAGGTCGGCCGGAAATTCAAGATGGCCGCCACGGCTAAAAATAGATTTTTAAAAAATAAGTTTGTAGCGACTACTTCTTGAAAACTATAAGAGATATTGATATGGGATTTTTTCTAAAATGATCAGCATGACATGATGTTGGTCCTTGTCGAAAATCGTTTTGATTCGACGTTAAACATGGCTGCCAGCGGCCATCTTTGTTTACATACAGTTATATAATGAAAACTTGTAGCGACTACTCCTCTGAAACTACTTGACAGATTTTCATGAAACTTTACAGGAATGTTGCTCTTGATGTCTAATTGATCCTAGCAAAATTTCAGGTTGGCCGGAAATTCAAGATGGCCGCCACGGCTAAAAATAGATTTTTAAAAAATAAATTTGTAGCGACTACTTCTTGAAAACTATAAGAGATATTGATATGGGACTTTTTAGCTCTACTGATCAGAGATCAGCAGAGCTTATGCCGAGGTGGGGCGTACGTCGTCCGTCCGTCTGTCCGTAAACTTTTATTTGTAGCGAAAACTCCTCTGAAACTACTGGATGGATATTCATGAAACTTTACAGAAATGTTGCCCATAAAGTCTAGTTTATCCTAGCAAAAATTCATGTTGATGTGAAATCCAAGATGGCCGCCAAAGCTAAAAATAGAGTTTTAAAATACAAGTTTGTAGCGACTACTTCTTGAAAACTATAACTGATATTGATATGGGACTTTTTCTAAAATGATCAGCATGACATGATGTTGATCCTAGTCAAAAATCGTTTTGATTCAACGTTAAACATGGCTGCAGCGGCCATCTTTGTTTACATAGAGTTATATAGTAAAAACTTGTAGCGACTACTCCTATGAAACTACTTGGCGGATTGTTATCAAACTTTACAGGAATGTTGCTCTTGATGTCTAATTGATCCTAGAAAAATTTCAGGTCGGCCGGAAATTCAAGATGGCCGTCACAGCTAAAAATAGATTTTTAAAAAATAAGTTTGTAGCGACTACTTCTTGAAAACTATAAGTGATATTGATATGGGACTTTTTCTAAAATGATCAGCATGACATGATGTAGATCCTTGTGGAAAATTGTTTTGATTCGACGTTAAACATGGCTGCCAGTGGCCATCTTTGGTTACATAGAGTTATATAATAAAAACTTGTAGTGACTACTCCTCTGAAACTACTTGACAGATGTTCATGAAACTTCACAGGAATGTTGCTCTTGATGTCTAGTTGATCCTAGAAAAATTTCAGGTCGGCCGGAAATTCAAGATGGCCACCACAGCTAAAAATAGATTTAAAATAAATAAGTTTGTAGTGACTACATCTTCAAAACAATAAGAGATATTGATATGGGACTTTTTCTAAAATGATCAGTATGACATGATGTTGGTCCTTGTCGAAAATCGTTTTGATTTGACGTTAAACATGGCTGCCACCGGCCATCTTTGTTTACATAGAGTTATATAATGAAAACTTGTAGCGACTACTTCTCTGAAACTACTTGACGGATTTTCATGAAACTTCACAGGAATGTTGCTCTTAATGTTTAATTGATCCTAGCAAAATTTCAGGTCGGACGGAAATTCAAGATGGCCGCCACGGTTAAAAATAGATTTTCAGAAAACAAGTCTGTAGCGACTACTTCCTGAAATCAAAATCAATCAGTAGAGCTTCAAGGTCATTGACCTCTTGTTAAAAAATAAGTTTGTAGCGACTACTTCTTGAAAACTATAAGTGATATTGATATGGGACTTTTTCTAAAATGATCAGCATGACATGATGGTTATCCGAGTCGAACATTATTCTGATTCGACATTAAACATGGCTGCCAGTGGCCATCTTTGTTTACATAGAGTTATATAATGAAAACTTGTAGCGACTACTCCTCTGAAACTACTTGACGGATTTTCATGAAACTTCACAGAAATGTTGCTCTTGACGTCTAATTGATCCTAGCAAAATTTCAGGTCGGCCAGAAATTCAAGATGGCCGCCATGGCTAAAAATAGATTTTCAAAATACAAGTTTGTAGCGACTACTTCTTGAAAACTATAAGTGATATTGACATGGGACTTTTTCTAAAATGATCAGCATGACATGATGTTGGTCCTTGTCGAAAATCGTTTTGATTGGACGTTAAACATGGCTGCCAGTGGCCATCTTTGTTTACATAGAGTTATATAATGAAAACTTGTAGCGACTACTCCTCTGAAACTACTTTACGGATTTTCATAAAACTTCACAGGAATGTTGCTCTTGATGTCTTATTGATCCTAGCAAAATTTCAGGTCGGCCGGAAAATCAAGATGGCCACCACGGCTAAAAATAGATTTAAAAAAAATAAGATTGTAGCGACGACTTCTTGAAAACTTTAAGAGATATTGATATGGGACTTTTTCTAAAATGATCAGCATGACATGATGGTTATCCGAGTTGAACATTATTTTGATTCGACGTTAAACATGGCTGCCAGTGGCCATCTTTGTTTACATAGAGTTATATAATGAAAACTTGTAGCGACTACTTCTCTGAAAGTACTTGACGGATTTTCATGAAACTTCACAGAAATGTTGCTCTTGATGTCTAATTGATCCTAGAAAAATTTCAGGTCGGCCGGAAATTCAAGATGGCCGCCACGGCTAAAAATAGATTTTCAAAAATCAAGTTTGTAGTCACTACTTCCTGAAATCAAAATCAATCAGTAGAGCTTCAAGGTCATTGACCTCTTGTTTAATGAGGAAGACAATTCTAAATATGTTAGTAAACCTTCAAGATTATTTGATTCTTTGTGGTCCAGTTTAGGAATATTAACATTTTTCAAATGCTCGTTTAGGTATATATCTTGCAATATTTTATCTCTACTACTATATAACGTTTTATAAAAATCCTCTGTTTCTTTTAATATTTCATGCTGGTCTGTTATTATTTTTCCGTCCTCTTTTTAGCTCTACTGATCAGAGATCAGCAGAGCTTATGCCGTGGTGCGGCGTCCGTCTGTCTGTCCGTCTGTCCGTAAACTTTTTTTTGTAGCGACTTCTCCTCTGAAACTACTGAATGGATATTCATGAAACTTAACAGAAATGTTACCCATGAAGTCTAGTTGATCGTAGCAAAAATTCATGTTGATGTGAAATCCAAGATGGCCGCCAAATCTGAAAATAGGTTTTTAAAAAACAAGTTTGTAGCGACTACTTCTTGAAAACTCTAAGTGATATTGATATGGGACTCTTTCTAAAATGATCAGCATGACATGATGTTGGTCCTTGTCGAAAATCGTTTTGATTCGACGTTAAACATGGCTGCCAGCGGCCATCTTTGTTTACATAGAGTTATATAATGAAAACTTGTAGCGACTTCTCCTCTGAAACTACTTGACGGATTTTCATGAAACCTCACAGGAATGTTGCTCATGATTTCTAATTGATTCTAGCAAAATTTCAGGTCGGCCGGAAATTCAAGATGGCCGCCACGGCTAAAAATAATTTTTCAAAATACAAGTTTGTAGCAACTACTTCTTGAAAACTATAAGTGATATTGATATGGGACTTTTTCTAAAATGATCAGCATGACATGATGTTGGTCCTTGTCAAAAATCGTTTTGATTCGACGTTAAACATGGCTGCCCGGCCATCTTTGTTTACCTAGAGTTATATAGTAAAAACTTGTAGCGACTACTCCTCTGAAACTATTTGGCGGATTTTCATGAAACTTTACAGGAATGTTGCTCTTGATGTCTAATTGATCCTAGCAAAATTTCAGGTCGGCCGGAAATTCAAGATGGCTGCCATGGCTAAAAATAGATTTTCAAAATACAAGTCCTTGTCGAAAATTATTTTGATTCAACATTAAACATGGGCGCCAGTGGCCATCTTTGTTTACATAGAGTTTGTATAGTAAAAATTTGTAGCGACTACTCCTCTGAAACTACTTGACGGATTTTCATGAAACTTCACAGGAATGTTGCTCTTGATGTCTAGTTGGTCCTAGCACAATTTCAGGTCCCCCGGAAATTCAAGATGGCCACCACGGCTAAACATAGATTTTTAAAAACAAGTTTGTAGCGACTACTTCTTGAAAACTAAGTGATATTGATATGGGACTTTTTCTGAAATGATCAGCATGACAAGATGTTGATCCTTGTCGAAAATTATTTTGATTCAACATTAAACATGGCTGCCAGTGGCCATCTTTGTTTACCTAGAGTTATATAGTAAAAACTTCAACTTGTAGCGACTACTCCTTTGAAAATACTTCACATATTTTTATGAAACTTCACAGGAATGCTGATCTAGCTATCAAAATCTATCAGTAGAGCTTCAAGGTCATTGACCTCTTGTTTCACAAACTATGCCCGAAGACCTTTCAAACTTTGCTAATAGTTGTATCTTAGGTGGTACATTGCAACGTGACAAAGCAAATGTGGATGTGACCTTTACCATCCAAGCAAAGGGCAGATAACTTTGTTACATTTACATCACTTTCTCATGAACTATAATTATGCACTAGATGTTTAAACCTAATTTATAGCTTAATCTTTGGAAGCAAACATATTCTATTTTGACATAGTTGTGTCTTGGGTAGTGCATCTTTTTGGATGGATGGATTTCATCTGTGACCTTGACCTACTTTTTGGAGCTGATGATTTTTAGCTCTACTGGCCAAGGGCCTTCATTTTTCATCCGATCTTTACCAAGCTTTAACAGATTGTTATTATCAATGAAAGCTGGCACAAGTTTGAAAACCAGCCAGATCAGACCATTAAAAGCGGAGTTATGGCCCTTGATTTAGTTAAAAGTGCCTTATTTTGCCTCGTTAATACGATAGGACTTTCATTTTTCATCTGATTTTTACCAGATGTTTTACTTTTTTTTTTATAATTAGTATAGTTGTTTTGTTTACATTTTTTTCTTAATATATATATATATATTTTTTTAGATTTTTAGCTCTACTGGCCAAGGGCCAGCAGAGCTTATGGGATGCTGTGTTGTCTGTCGTCCGTCGTCTGTCTGTCTGTCTGTCTGTCGTCTGTCTGTCTGTCGTCCGTTAACTTTTCTTCAAACGACTTCTCCTCAGAAACCGCTTGGCTAATTTTGACCAAACTTCACGTGGATGATCCTTAGTTGAATGCTTTTTAGATTTGTTAAAATTAGATCAACGCTACATCCAAGATGGCTGCCATTACCATATATGGTCGAAACCTTAAAAAATCTTCTTCTCCAGAACCGCTGGACAGATTTCAACAGTTTTTCTTTTAAAATGATCGCCAATGCCTAGACTATCAAGTTTGTTCAAATAAAGTCCCCGGGGTCAAAAATGGCCGTGCTCCGGGGGTCCAAAATTTGTATATTGAGGTTTTGCATGTTTTTCATATAGACATATAGGAAAAAACTTTAAAAAATCTTCTTCTCTGAAACCACAAGGCACAGAGCTCTCATGTATTACATGTAGCATCAGCTTATGGTCTTCTACTAAGTTTGTTCAAATGGTGACCCTGGGGTCAAATTTCTCCCCGCCCCGGGGGTCACAGTTTTACATAGACTTATATAGGATTTTTTTTTTAAAAATCTTCTTCTCGGAAACGACAAGAGCCAGAGGTTTGATATTTTGCATTTACTATAAGCTTATGGTCCTTTACCAAGTTTGTTCAAATGGTGACCCACGGGTCACATTTGGCCCCGCACCAGGGTCACATGTTTCAGATGACATGTATAGGGAAAAACTTCTCCTCAGAAACCTCTTGGCTAATTTTGATCAAACTTCACATGGATGATCCTTAGATGAATGCTTTTTAGATTTGTTAAAATTAGGTCAGCGCTACATCCAAAATGGCTGCCATTACCATATATGGTCGAAACCTTAAAATATCTTCTCCAGAACCGCTGAACAGATTTCAACAGTGTTTCTTTTAAAATGATTGCCAACGCCTAGACTATCAAGTTTGTACAAATAAAGTCCCCGGGGTCAAAAATGGCCGTGTCCCGGGGGTCCAAATTTTGTATATTGAGGTTTTGCATGTTTTTCATATAGACATATAGGAAAAAACTTTAAAAAATCTTCTTCTCTGAAACCACAAGGCACAGAGCTCTCATGTATTACATGTAGCATCAGCTTATGGTCCTTTACTAAGTTTGTTCAAATGGTGACCCTGGGGTCAAATTTTTCCCCTCCCACGGGGGTCACAGTTTTACATAGACTTATATCGGATTTTTTTTTTAAAAATCTTCTTCTCTGAAACCACAAGGCACAGAGCTCTCATGTATTACATGTAGCATCAGCTTGTGGTCCTTTACTAAGTTTGTTCCAATGGTGACCCTGGGGGCAAATTTGTCCCCGCCCTGGGGGTCACAGTTTTACATAGACTTATATATGATTTATTTTTAAAAAATCTTCTTCTCGGAAACTGCAACAGCCAGAGGTTTGATATTTTGCATTTACTATAAGCTTATGGTCCTTTACCAAGTTTGTTCAAATGGTGACCCTCAGGTCACATTTGGCCCCGCCCCAAGGGTCACATGTTTCACATAGACATGTATAGGGAAAAACTTAAAAAATCTTCTTCTCTGTAACTGCAAGTGCCAGAGGTTTAATATTTTGCATTTGCTATATGCTTGTGGTCCTCTACCAAGTTTGTTCAAATGGTGACCCAGGGTCACATTTGGCCAGACCCCGGGGGTCACAGTTTTACATGGGCTTGTATAGGGTAAAACTGAAAAAAATCTTCTTCTCTGGAACCACATGGCACAGAGCTCTCATGTATTACATGTAGCATCAGCTTATGGTCATCTACTAAGTTTGTTCAAATGGAGACCCTGGGGTCACATCTGGCCCCGCCCCGGGGCTCACAGTTTTACATAAATGCTTGTATAGGGAAAAACTGAAAAAAATCTTCTTCTCTGCAACTGCAAGAGCCAGAGGTTTAATATTTTCCATTTGCTATAAGCTTATGGTCCTTTACCAAGTTTGTCCAAATGGTGACCTCAGGTCACATTTGACCCCGCTCCAAGGGTCACATGTTTTACATAGACATGTATAGGGAATCTTTTTTTTATTTTTTTAATATTTTTTTTTTTTTTTTTTTATGTAATTTTTTTTTTTTTTTTTTTAATTTTTTTTAATTTTTTTTTTTTAATTTTTTTTTTTTTTTTAGCTCTACTGATCAGAGATCAGCAGAGCTTATGCCGTGGTGCGGCGTCCGTCCGTCCGTCCGTCCGTCCGTCTGTCCGTCCGTTAACTTTTATTTGTAGCGACTACTCCTCTGAAACTACTGGATGGATATTCATAAAACTCTACAGAAATGTTGCCCATGAAGTCTAGTTGATCCTAGCAAAAATTCATGTTGATGTGAAATCCAAGATGGCCGCCAAAGCTAAAAATAGATTTTTTAAATTCAAGTTTGTAGCGACTACTTCTTGAAAACTATAAGTGATATTGATATGGGACTTTTTCTAAAATGATCAGCATGACATAATGTTGATCCTTGTCGAAAATCGTTTTGATTTGACGTTAAACATGGCTGCCAGCGGCCATCTTTGTTTACATAGAGTTATATAATGAAAACTTGTAGCGACTACTCCTCTGAAACTACTTAACGGATTTTCATGAAACTTCACAGGAATGTTGCTCTTGATGTCTAAATGATCCTAGCAAAATTTCAGGTTGGCCGGAAATTCAAGATGGCCGCCACGGCTAAAAATAAATTTTCAAAATACAAGTTTGTAGCGACTACTTCTTGAAAACTATAAGTGATATTGATATGGGACTTTTTCTAAAATGATCAGCATGACATGATGTTGGTCCTTATCAAAAATCGTTTTGATTCGACGTTAAACGTGGCTGCCAGCGGCCATCTTTGTTTACATAGAGTTATATAGTAAAAACTTGTAGCGAATACTCCTCTGAAACTACTTGGTGGATTGTCATGATGATCAGAGATTAGCAGAGCTTATGCCGTGGTGCGGCGTCCGTCGTCCTTCCGTCTGTCCGTCTGTCCGTCAACTTTTTAGCTCTACTGATCAGAGATCAGCAGAGCTTATGCCGTGGTGCGGCGTCCGTCGTCCGTCCGTCTGTCCGTCCGTCCGTCTGTCTGTCCGTCTGTCCGTTAACTTTTTTTTGTAGCGACTACTCCTCTGAAACTACTGAATAGATTTTCATGAAACTTTACAGAAATGTTGCCCATGAAGTCTAGTTGATCCTAGCAAAAATTCATGTAGATGTGAAATCCAAGATGGCCGCCAAATCTAAAAATAGGTTTTTAAAAAACAAGTTTGTAGCGACTACTTCTTGAAAACTCTAAGGGATATTGCTATGGGACTTTTTCTAAAATGATCAGCATGACATGATGTTGGTCCTTGTCGAAAATCGTTTTGATTCGACGTTAAACATGGCTGTCAGCGGCCATCTTTGTTTACATAGAGTTATATAATGAAAACTTGTAGCGACTACTCCTCTGAAACTACTTGACGGATTTTCATGAAACTTCACAGGAATGTTGCTCTTGATGTCTAATTAATCCTAGCAAAATTTCAGGTGGGCCGGAAATTCAAGATGGCCGCCACGGCTAAAAATAGATTTTTAAAAAATAAGTTTGTAGCGACTACTTCTTGAAAACTATAAGAGATATTGATATGGGACTTTTTCTAAAATGATCAGCATGACACGATGTTGGTCCTTGTCGAAAATCGTTTTGATTCGACGTTAAACATGGCTGCCAGCGGCCATCTTTGTTTACATAGAGTTATATAATGAAAACTTGTAGCGACTACTCCTCTGAAACAACTTGACGGATTTTCATGAAACTTCACAGGAATGTTGCTCTTGATGTCTCATTGATCCTAGCAAAATTTCAGGTTGGCCGGAAATTCAAGATGGCCGCCACGGCTAAAAATAGATTTTTAAAAAATAAGTTTGTAGCGACTACTTCTTGAAAACTATAAGAGATATTGATATGGGACTTTTTCTAAAATTATCAGCATGACATGATTGTTATCCGAGTCGAACATTATTTTGATTCGACGTTAAAAATGGCTGCCAGTGGCCATCTTTGTTTACATAGAGTTATATAATGATAACTTGTAGCGACTACTCCTCTGAAAATACTTGACGGATTTTCATGAAACTTCACATGAATGTTGCTCATGATGTCTCATTGATCTTTGCAAAATTTCAGGTCGGCCGGAAATTCAAGATGGCCGCCATGGCTAAAAATAGATTTTTAAAAAATAAGTTTGTAGCGACTACTTCTTGAAAACTATAAGAGATATTGATATGGGACTTTTTCTAAAATGATCAGCATGACATGATGGTTATCCGAGTCGAACATTATTTTGATTCAATGTTAAACATGGCTGTCAGTGGCCACATTTGTTTACATAGAGTTATATAATGAAAACTTGTAGCGACTACTCCTCTGAAACTACTTGATGGATTTTCATGAAACTTCACAGGAATGTTGCTCTTGATGTCTAATTGATCCTAGCAAAATTTCAGGTCGGTTGGAAATTCAAGATGGCCACCACGGCTAAAAATAGATTTTCAAAAAACAGTTTGTAGCGACTACTTCCTGAAATCAAAATCAATCAGTAGAGCTTCAAGGTCATTGACCTCTTGTTTTTGTAGCGACTACTCCTCTGAAATTACTGAATGGATTTTCATGAAACTTTACAGAAATGTTGCCCATGAAGTCTAGTTGATCCTAGCAAAAATTCATGTAGATGTGAAATCCAAGATGGCCGCCAAATCTAAAAATAGGTTTTTAAAAAACAAGTTTGTAGCGACTACTTCTTGAAAACTATAAGGGATATTGCTATGGGACTTTTTCTAAAATGATCAGCATGACATGATGTTGGTCCTTGTCGAAAATCGTTTTGATGCGACGTTAAACATGGCTGCCAGCGGCCATCTTTGTTTACATAGAGTTATATAATGAAAACTTGTATCGACTACCCTTCTGAAACTACTTGACGGATTTTCATGAAACTACACAGGAATGTTGCTCTTGGTGTCTAATTGATCCTAGCAAAATTTCAGGTCGGCCGGAAATTCAAGATGGCCACCACGGCTAAAAATAGATTTTTAAAAAATAAGTTTGTAGCGACTACTACTTGAAAACTATAAGAGATATTGATATGGGACTTTTTCTAAAATGATCAGCATGACATGATGTTGGTCCTTGTCGAAAATCGTTTTGATTCGACGTTAAACATGGCTGCCAGTGGCCATGTTTGTTTACATAGAGTTATATAATGAAAACTTGTAGCGACTACTCCTCTGAAACTACTTGACGGATTTTCATAAAACTTCACAGGAATGTTGCTCTTGATGTCTAATTGATCCTAGCAAAATTTCAGGTCGGCCGGAAATTCAAGATGGCCACCACGGCTAAAAATAGATTTTCAATAAACCAGTTTGTAGCGACTACTTCCTGAAATCAAAATCAATCAGTAGAGCTTCAAGGTCATTGACCTCTTTTTTTTTTTTATAATTTTTTTTTATTTTATAATTTTTTACAT
>JAWPHD010022355.1:0-25342 GCA_037043455.1 Cyrtodaria siliqua
GCTAAATAAGACATTTTTGAAGTCTAATAATTTATTCATTGGTCACAATTCTGCAAAAATCGTATTAAAGGAAAGAACATTTAATTATAATAACATTTAAAGCTCATTTTTATGTAAAACCTTTTTTTTTTTTTACAAAATCTGTTGAGACCACTCAAAATTTATGCTCAAATTAGCCCATAATGATACAATTTCCTTTTCTTTTTTTTATATGTTCCCAATAATAGAATTTGTTTAAACTTTCTAAGCACATAGTTTAACATATATAAAACAAAATGTGCAATAAAAATGTTAGGTCCCCATGCTTGTTTAGAATTTGTGTTTTTTTTGAAACCCTACCCCTATGCTAAAAGGGCAAGTTTTTAATAAAATTATATAGAAATGGTATACTTTCCTTTTTTGTTATGTTCCTAATAACAAAATTTGTTCAAACTTCCTAGGCACTTATTTGAACATATAGTTGCAATTAAAATTATAGGTCACCATGTATATTGAGATTTGATATTGGTTTTTGGAACCCTACAATTATGCTTACATTTTTTAATTTTGTTTGAATTTTGTCCAAAATATTATATTTTTCCTATTTTATGTATTTTTCTAATAACAGGCATTTATATGAATAAAGAAATAAATACAACTGGACATCAAGAGCAACATTCCTGTGAATTTTTAGGAAAATCTATTCAATAGTTTTAGAAGATTAGAAGAGAAGTCGCCCAAAATTCTGCGCATGAAAAACTACAGAAAATGCCTTTAACAGTTTATTGTGTTCGCACTTGTGAAACTGGTGAAAAATACATAAATATTTGAACAAACACATTATTTGTTTCCATAGTCGCTCAAGGACAGATATGAGCTATCGATGTGTTTGTTTGTCGGCTCATGCATTTTGTAATTTCAAACATTATATGCACGTATTGGTTTTCAGTAGGTGTGTCTCAATAACGTTTAGTATGGTGTAGAACAATAGTGAACATACCACTAG
The DNA here is from genome assembly GCA_037043455.1 of Cyrtodaria siliqua. Classification (NCBI taxonomy): domain Eukaryota; kingdom Metazoa; phylum Mollusca; class Bivalvia; order Adapedonta; family Hiatellidae; genus Cyrtodaria; species Cyrtodaria siliqua. Next base: position 986 of record JAWPHD010022355.1, read on the forward strand.
ACAATCCATATTTGGACGAATACTAATAGACGTAATTTTACTCTGTATATAGAACAACAATAACAGGAAGTTAGTCAGGCATATCTGCAAGTTACGACGCCATGTTTTCACCTGAGGAAAAAAGGTAAAATAGTGGTTTGCTTTAATTTAATTTAATTTCGATTTGCTTTTAACGTTGGTGTAATATTCATTTAACAACAATAGAGACTTGTGGATGCGGTTTCTGGTCTGGCTTTTGTAAAGGGATATAAAAGGGGTATACATAAACAATATCTGATGTATGATAGGTAGGGAAACCAGGCATTACTTAATTCTTCGACTCTCAATCGCTTTGCTATTTTTCTGTTCAAATTGCATTTATCTATAATTATATAACCTCCGCTGTATTAAGGTAATGTATGTAAAACATCGAAGAAAACTTGGTAAGAAATAGTCATTTTCCGACATTCTGGGAATTACGGGACACATAATATCTACTTTCGTTTTGATAAAATTCTTCAAATTGACATTTTGTCATTGGCGATTTTGTTTAACATAAATGCATATAACGTTAGTGTTTTGTCTTTAAAAGGCAAACTACTGTTGAAACAAACCCTTAACACATTTTAACATACGTCAGTGCATTAGACATTAGAGACCGATTTAAAATAACGTGAAAAAAATACTCCTGTCTAAAAATTGCTCCCGTTCATTTAACTGCATATATAAATATCCTTAATTCTCTTTTGATCCATGTAAATATATAAATTTGTATATATATATTAGTATACAGGGTATTTTCGCAGGTTTGATTGTCGTTGAGGCCTTTAAGGTATCAAATATATAGAGATTACTTAACTACTGGGATCGATTATAGGGAAATCCTTCACGAAATGGTAGACGTGTGGTTCTTTTCACGAACGAGCGTATGCGAGTGAGTGAAAAAACTAAAACACGTCTACCATCGAGTGAAGGATTTCCCTATAATCGAACACATCAGTTAAATAATCTGTTTATTACATTTTAAATGAATTTGTGCATGATTTTAACCGATTTTTTTCTCTTTATTTAAACGTTATCGGCGGATGACGTCGACTTCAGCACCACTTTATTGACGTCATAACTCAGCGTCACAGTTAGTTATTTTTGTGTTCGGAGTTAGTTATTAATATTTAGCGATTATGAATATTCTTTCACTGAGAAATCCCAATCTTTCACCGATAAAAATGTAATAAAAGGCAATCCCACATGTGACAATACACCGTTAACACATTAGTCAAAACTTCACAAAACGTTTAATTTTTATATGTTGCATGAGTATACAAGATACATTTTCAGTAAATACAGCCTTTAAGTTACAAGTTCTCAACTAAATTAGATCTACTAACATATGTTGTAAACGACACTCGTTTTAGGCTTCAATCACAAGTGTTAAGATTAATTAAGAATCGATATTTCACCATATACCTGTACCCGGTTACTTACACCTCCATTCGTCCCTGAATTTCTAGTGCAGTTAACTCCAGGCCAGCTGTCAGACTTATTTTCCTACTGTTCCAAGCTAACAGACACGGTCCTGAATCACCGACGAGCAACCAAATATAACAGGTGGTGAAAATCGTTCCTCAACCGGGACTCGAACCCAGGGTCTCTGAAACAGTATGAAAATAAGTCTGACAGTCGGCCTGGAGTTAACTCTACTAGAAATTCAGGGACAAATTTCAATCTGGTGGAGGTGTATGTAACCGGGTACAGTTATATGGTGAAATATCGATTCTAACCGTGTGTCCTCGATAGCTCAGTGGTTAGAGCCCTGGTACGGTAAACCAGAGACCCTGGGTCATGATGACGCCAGCACCTCTTTTGATGACGTCATGGTATATTTGATGACGTCTGGGTATTTTTGAACGGAAAGAAATGATAAAAAGGTAAATTTAGTATTAGTTAGAGGCTTTGATGAAATTTTAACAATTAAGAAACCCCGGTCAGTCGCTACGCTCCTTCCCTTAGGGTTTCTTAATTGTTAAAATTTCACTTCTTATTAGCCTCTAACTTAGTGTTTGCCCTACTTTTCCCCCGCGCTTAGAACTACGAAACCACGCCTCTTAACACGTTCGCGCTTCTACTAAATCCGCACCCTTGTGTCAAAACAAGCGCGTGCCATTTAGTAAGCGATTACTTAATGATTAAATGGTAAAAATTGGTGATCGTTAGAAATTTATATGAATAAGTTCGACGTTAGGGCAAACACTAAATGATTTTAAACGATCAACATGATAAATAGAATATCATTTTAGTGCCTGAACTCATCCAGTTTATCAGGTTCGGCACTTCAGTTTTTTCTCAGCCTCACCTTATAAACTGGATGAGATCAGGCACTAACGTGATATTCTCTATAAACTTTACCAACCCAAGTATAGGGTCATCGCACAATCAAAGAAGAGAGCATAGTTATGGTGAACTTTAAATGGGCCAATCATTAAACATGTAGTGCGTTATAAGTCACATTAATTCATCGTTTTCTAGTTAAAGTGATACGTATTTGCTTTTGTGGATGTTAACGATGTAATTAAATAAGCACGCAGTATATGTCGCATAATTAAGTTCGCTCTATTAAGGACATTACCTACAGTTTCTTAATTTTTTCCCTATGAACAACTTTTTTAAAGATTTGGTACATAGCTAGAATGGACCTGGTCTATCCTAAGCAAATTTTAGCTTTAAAAATAATAGGTCACCAGCTTGGTTTCTGAGATATCTTCAGATAAATATATGACACAGATTCCGTTTTTGTCAAATTTCCTATAATTTCAGTACAACCTAATTTAAACCCAGGAAATTCCAATCGAATTTACATTAATTTTATTCAAGCTCAATATATAGGATCCTATTTTATGTATATATGAAGAAAAATGCATGAAATATGCGGAAAGATAAGGGCATAGTACCTTTATTGCCTTGTAGATCCTCGAAAAACTTTGCAGATTTTCGTCGGAAAATGAGACATTTCGAGGGGGAAAAGCATTTCCTATGAACAACTGATTTTTTCCAAAACGTCTGTTTTGTTAGAGAATATCTCGTACTTCAAGATCATGAAATAAAAAACATGTCACCACACTTGTTTTTGAGAAAAAGGCAGTTATAACCCTAAAATTTCTAAAAATGTATTGGTTTTGGAGAGAAATAAACACAGTTTTAATTTTATTATTTAACTGTTCAGTTTTAGAGACACAAGATTCAATTCAATTAAAATTTTCACCTCTCAATAATTTATAATAACTTTACACTCTCTCTGGTGCGGCTCTAAATAACCTATAATGTGTTGATGAGACGTAAAACAAGATTCAATTCAATTCAGTTTACTTATTTAGTCAATATTTCACCCACTCAGTTATAATACTATTTTACTCTCTCTCTCTCTGGTGCGGCTCTAAATAACCTATAATGTATTGATGAGCAGTTAAACAAGATTCAATTCAATTAACTTATTTAATCAATAGTTCACCATTCAATAAGTTATAGGCTGATACCACATTCCCCTTTCTAAATAACCTATAATGTGTTGATTAGACGTTAAACACGATTCAATTCAACTTTTCACCACTTAAAGCGTTATTCTACCACTAGGCCTACACCTTTTACGTTCTCTGGGGCGGCTCTAAATAACCTGTTATGTGTTGATGAACAAGATTCAAATTTCCTTATTGAGTCATGTTTGCACCACTCACTAAGCTGTAATACCACCTTCCTCTCTCTCTGGGCGGCTCTAAATAACATATACTGTGTTAATGAGCCGTTAAACAAGATTCAATTCAATTCAATTTACTCATTCGGTCATGTCTCCACCCAATACGTTATAATATCACCTTATACTCATCACATAACGTTGAGACCCCCTCCCCCCCCCCCCCCCCCCCCCCCCCCCACCCACCCACCCACCCACCCACCCACTATGGCCGGCGCGGACACCATAGCCTAATACAGACATCTGTTTTTATCTGTTTTTATTTAAATGTGTAAAAATAGTATACAGCATCAAGTCGATCAGTAGTGTTTAATGTTTTATGGTAATTCTTACCTTTCAGTTAGACATTTATCAAAAAGCTATAGCTTCTAAACCGATAAATCTATCCGTGGTCAGTATCAACATTTTAGTGGTTAAACAAATAGGCCTACATGCATTATCTATAGAGTTAATGAGATTCGTAAAAACGAAATCTAGTGAACAATAAATAAAAGTTCGAAAAAGTATGCTATTTGTGTATATAGTCGCTCTAAGACAGGTTTGTGCGAAAAAAAATGAGCATAAACAACTGCAAGAAAAGTCCTTAAATTCAAAACCAGACATACTATAGATTTGTATCGCTGGCCACGAAGGCAATTGTTTACATATTCGAAGGACAGGTCGATAAACAGATTTTGCAATTTTATCTGCACAGATAAAATGTTAGGATACCCTCTCAATGTACAGTTGTATGTTGCACTGTGATTTAGATGTTTTGATCTTGTAGTTCAATCCATTCGCATATGTTGCTAGTAAAATTATGGGAGGTGCACAAATACACCATGACACAAACATTCCTGCCAAGTTCCGAGTTTGTAGTGCCCGCTGTTCTTGAGTTAGCGCGAAGACCAGCAAGTGTTAGTGACTTTTTTTTACATGTTTTGTTACCGTGGCGACCACATTTCTTAGGCAGATCTACCCAAAAGGGGACGTGCACAACTATATACAGAAGTTATACTCATTTTTTCTAAGTACAAAAAAAGCCATAAATATGTTAATGAAAAAGCATGAGGTCTATTGATGCAGCAAGGATTTTACTATTTGTTTTGTTTTTACCTTCTTTTTTTTTTTAAATTGTATTTAGGTTTTAACTTTTTAACGCAATCATTTTTTCTTATCCAATATGTTTACTCTTCATTTATCGAATTATTGTACGGTCAATTCTACAGTTTCAAATAAATTATCCAATTATGCGTACACATGCGTACACATATGTTTTGTTCGTGTGTTTGTTTCTTTACTTTGCAACACTTTGATCACTTATATCAAACAATATTTAACTAACAATTAACTCAGAAGAAACATCTTCATTCATGGAAAGATAACTCGTAATTTTATTTACGTTGTGATTCATTAATGTTTATACTTTTTTCCGCCCGAAATCACTTTTACCTGACAATATGCTTTCGTATTGTTTACGTGCAAAAAATACAGAAATACAGACTAGATGACAGTACCTAGTAATTATGAATCATTTCAACACGTTTTAAGGCTACGTAAGACCTTTCCTTTCGGCAAAAAAAAAAAGACTAAAAGAACACATAACGCAGCAAAAAGTATTCCTTCAAAGTTTCATTATTTACATCTATATAGTACGCGGTTTGGCTCCAGCATGTGAGCAAAATAGGCAGTACATTTTGCAAACTCTTTACATTAAATACTGTACAGTACTGAAATAGCTCAATTTTTCAAGGAAGAACTTTCAACATTTATGAATTTCTTGTTACAAAGTGTAACATGATTAAAACGTCTACAACATCACAGTTGTGTCCTTTCTCTAACTAACTGCAGCTTTTTTTTCTTTACAAAACATTTCTTGGGATTTCTTTGGAACATTATGTGGAATTAAGTGTGCTGTATATACAATATATAGCGGAAATTCCCGATTTGCGTTTCTTTTTCGCTTCAGTATATTTATGTTTCGCTACGCATTGAAATAAATATTTTGTGTTTTTCTTGTGTGTTTTTGTTTACGTTTTTAATCTGCATAGAACAAAATCGTTTGCGTTTGTTTGCTCATTTATTTGCATAAATTACGCAGATACTCAGCTTATCTAGAGATCTGTTAAATGACAGATGCTACAGACACGTTTGAAGTTTCAATCTATTATGTAAGCAGTTTCTGCGATATAAGCTTACATACAACATGTTAACCAACTTTTTTTAAGGGACTGCAGGAGATCTGGGGGAATACGTGTGTCAATCCAAACACAAGTTAAACCTTCATAATGCATTTCAATTGCATATGTAATGTACATATCACTGGCACTTGAGCCGCAGATATTATATAAAAAAACATAAAAAAAACGATATCCCCCTATTACCTATATAACACATGGTAGACATCTTTGATATGACCAACCTCGTTTCGAAGGCTGAATCTTTGTCAAATTACAGAATTGATTCAAATCCTCTACACAGTTCGTTAGGTATGACTCCCATTTATCACATTAAATTCACAGTTCGTACGAAAACGCACGCTGTGCGGAGAAATTTAAGTAAAATCGCCGATTTCTGCCGTAATAACATTTCCTACCTGACCCGCACTTCCGCCTGTACTAACTTCTCGAATATTTAATTGTTTGTACAACCGAGACTTGATTAGTCTAGATCATCTGCGACGATTGCTTGTTTTCAAGACAAACGTTTGTATTTACAATCAAGCGTCGAAGATGATCAAGACTAATCAAGTATCATTTGTACACACAGTTAAATATTCGAGAAACTGCGAATGGGTCTTTGTAATTGGGCATTCGGAACTTATCGATAAAACCGGAAGAACGGGTCAGGTAGGAAATGTTATTACGGCAGAAATCGGCGATTTTACTTAAGGTGTTGCCAAAGTCATATTGAAAGTGAAAATGTGTAAAGTAAACAAGTGCTATTCTCAGTTATTATGGGGTCTAATCTATTAAAATTTCACCTAAAGACTCATCATGATTGACACAATAAGTTGGCATTGAATTTTTGTGAAATAACCAGTTTTAAGTATGATGTGCAAAAAGTAAGTTTTTATCCTAAAAAATCATGTTCTCATTCAAACATGTACTTTAGACCTTAAAACTTTGTCAAAAGATAGTTCCTCTATGATATGAGGTAGAAGGTGTTTTAGAATTATTTTTTTTTACATGAGAAAGAAATTATAGGCAAAAAAGACTTTACTTCCTGGTTTATTGGCCTAAAATTCACAGAATATAGAGGTTTGTAGAGATTCAACTGCAGAGATTCTACAATGAATTGTTGCTTGTTGTTTTGCATAGTGGTAAACCGAATATTTATCTAGGTAGAAGGTGTTTTAGTTTTTTTAAACATGCCTTAGTTATGATTGAATTGTGATTTAAATCTTTGTTTACATGTTTACCTGATAGCTTCCGGTTATATACTTTTGACTGTGTCCAAAGATAGTGTATTGATTTTGGTTTTATAACATATTGATTGGATCCTTTAGACATATACTTCAAACTTGATAGAATAGACTTTGAAAAATATTATGCTTTTATTAGAAAATTTGGCTACTTTCACTTTCAACACAATTACAGGTAGGTATTACAGTACAGGTAAAACTAATCACTTTGACATCACCTTAAACTTCTCCGCACACTGCCACAGCGTGCGTTTTCGTACGAACTGTGAATTTAATGTGATAAATGGGAGTCAGCACGTTTCGGGAGATAATACATTTTGCTTTATCAGGCTGTGGTAGACAAAGTAAAAGGTTAAGATCCAGGTTAAACCTTTTTCTTCAAAGGGAAACATATGGCGTGCTAAGAGTCTGTGGCTACGCGTGTGAATTGCTGCTAGTTATTTAGCTTAGTTAAACGGTGTATTACACAGGGCATTTTTATGTGACATGTAACATATGCTTGTAATGGTCCCTTTCCCAACTGAAAACCTTTAATGGGCCCCTTCCCAACTGAAAATTTGATCCTATCAATAGAGGTTTCTGAAGATATCAAGCAATGCGTGCATAAACAACCGCCGTATTTCAATAGATTAAACCTACCATGCATGCATACAACTCACCAAAGAGAAAAAATATCTTGTCAATCTAGGCAATTTGCATACGACTCCCTGTTTCGACGTCATACATACTTTTCTTGAATGTTTGCCTTTCGAAATATCGCGTGCTGTTTCGTTCCATATTTGGAAACTTAAACCCACCCACAACTGACACAAATGAACAACGTCAACGTGAGCAGGACAGGGTTCTTTCTTTGTACTGATACTGGACACTATTAGTTATTGGGTTTGTTACTGACCCCCTACAGAAATATGTGGGGTCAGTAATGGTCCTCTACCAAGTTTGTTTTAATGGTGACCATGAGGTCAAATTTGGCCCCACCTCAGGGGTCACATGTTTTACATAGACTTATATAGGGAAAAACTTAAAAAATCTTCTTCTCCGAAACTACAAGAGCTAACAGTTTAATATTTTGTATTTACAGTCAGCTTATGGTCCTCTACCAACTTTGTTCAAATGGTGACACTGGGGTCAAATTTGGCTCTCACCCTGGGTCACATGTCAAACTTGGTTTGAGTGTTTATATTAATGAAAGTTTGATTTGTTTTAAAGCTAGCCAAACTTGAGCCAAATACATCCCTCCCCACCTGAAATAACAAGATCATCTGATAATAGCCGTAGTAATGAAATGGAGTTATCAGATTGATAAATATCACATGGCCAGGTAATTATAAAGTAATCATTGATAAACAATTTTACATTTTTTGTTAGCAAATAAAGTGCAGAGCTTATGGGATAGCGAGTTGTCCGTCGTCCGTCCGTCGTCTGTCCGTCTGTTAACTTTTACCTGGTTCAGACGATAGGTCCTTCATTTTTTATCCGATCTTTACCACACTAGCTTTAACAGGTTGTTAATATCAATGAAAGCTCGGACAAGTTCGAAAACCAGCCAGATCGACCAGTAACAATGGAGTTATGGCCATTGAATTAGTTGAAAATGCTATATTTTGCCTCGTTAAGACGATAGGGCCTCTTTTTTTATCCGATCTTTACCACACTTTAACAGATTATTATTATATTAATGAAAGCTCGGACAAGTTCGAAAACTAGCCAGATCGGACCAGTAACAGCGGTGTTATGGCCATTGATTTAGTTAAAATGCTGTATTTTGCCTCGTCAATACGATAGGGCCTTCATTTTTCATCTGATCTTTACAAAACTTTACCAAATTGTTAATATCAATGAAAGCTAGTAAAAGTTAAAAAACCAGCCAGATCGGACCAGTAACAGCGGAGTTATGACCCTTGATTTCGTTTTCATTTTTCATCTGATCTTTACCAAACTTTACCAGATTTTTTTTTTTAAATTTGATTTCTTTTTTATTTCTCTATTATTTTTTTATATTTTTTATTTTTTTATTTTTCTTTTTTCTTTTCTTTTTCTTTTTTTTTAAATATATATTTCTTTTATTTTTTAAAACGTTTTATTCCATTTTTTTTTGTTAACGCCGTGTTGGATTTGACGCAGGAAGCATACTTGTGCCTATTCCATTTTTTTTGTTAACGCCGTGTTGGATTTGACGCAGGAAGCATAATTGTGCCTATTGTGTTTTTTTCTGGTTCGTTGATTTTGATGGGGTGATGGCCCCTTGAGATTTTTACTTATAATTTCTTGTCGGCGCTACTCCTTCTAAACGCCTTGTTGGATTTCGACGAAACTTGGCAGGAAGCATCGGTAAGATGGCTAGTTGTGCATGTCACGCTTTTGTTCCAGTTTGCTGATTTTTGACAGAGTTATGGCCCTTTGACATTTTTACTTTAAATTTCTTGTCGGCGCTACTCCTCCTAAACGGCTTGTTGAATTTCTACGAAATTTGTCAGGAAGCCTCAGTATAATGTCTAGTTGTGCAAAGCGCGGTTTATCAATGACATATTGGATAAGTTCGAAAACCAGCTAGATCTTGTTAGTAACGACAGGGTTATGGCCTTTGATTTGTAGAAAAATGCTATATTGTATTTTCCTTTGTTAAATCTTTAGTTACTTCATTTTTTATCTGATCTTTAGAGATCGCTGAGCCCGATACTTATATTTAGTTATCGGTGGTACATTTTCAATTGCTTTTGTTTTCTTACTTAATTTTCGATTCGGTGGTTCCACTACTCCAGCCGATAAAAGGCTCTGGGTATTGTTTAACCACTCATAGGATATGTTGTCTGCTTTTTAATTTAGTCTTTTGGCTGTTACTTGTGATATGCAGGCTTCATAACCGCTGTTCCCAACTAAATTTCATTTTGTATTATTTCGCTCTTCGGGGTATAGTATTTTGTTAGATACTGGAACCATACGCCGCTGGACATGGGGGAGGAAAATCTCTATGTCCACCGCCATATGCATGCCATCTTCGGGATGGTTAAAATTATGTACTATTGGTTTTATGAATATTGAGTTCTGCTCAACCCGGGGCTAGAGGGGGTGAGCGGTAGCTAGCATATTTTACTACCGTTCATGAACAGTCTCAATCAAACCGAGACTGCAATATTTTGTATGTGTCGTGTTCGGCCGTTTCCAAAGGTCCATTATCATACTCTTTTACCATATTTGTTTAGAATGTTAATATAAACCCATCACCAATTTTTATGAAATTTCATTCATAGAAGAAAGTGGGACAAATTAGAAAATACACATGCCAGACTAGATGGCCCATGATTACCAGGTGAGCGATCTAAGGCCATCCTAGTCCTGTTGTTTTTGCAATGTTTTAAAAGAAGTACTAGTGGGAACCCTTGATACAAGAGCCGTTTTAGCAGGTAGAGCGTCCACAGGCCCTCTTGGGCCTCTTGTATATTAGATTTATTACTGTATTATACAAACCTGCTAATATTACACCCAGTCCAGCCCTTTAGTCCCACTATAAAAGTCAGTGCCTTAAAATGCTACGTCTTTTTTTCAAATCTACTATTGTGATGAATTTCAAAAATACCTATATCTAGTAGATATTCGAATTTATGAAGGCTCAAGGTGATGATTTATACTAATTTAAAAAAAAAATCTGAACTAATTTCTTCCACTCGAGGATAATACATCATTCGGCGGGGGATATCAGTTCATCGAATTTGCTTGTTTCTACTTAGTTTTTGTGTTTAATTTTCCTGAAAATATTCGCAGTATTCGCAAAGTCTGCAAACCGTTTATTGATCAAAATTTTCTAAGTACAAGAAACAGTGTAGTGCAACTTTTGTATCTTGTCACTGTAATGTTGTAATGCCTTTCAAAACATGCCCTTTTGGCAAAACTGGACTGAAAATGAGTCATATTTGGTAATTAAACTTTATACATATATTGTTACATATCTGCAATAAATATTATTAAACATATGTTTTGTTTTGCATGCATTTTAGTAAAGGGACAGTCAGCAATCTTGAAGTTTTATCACGCATTAGGTAACGTGCGAATCGAATTTGAGTTTCTAGATATCAACACGCCAGTTTGTAGACGGGTTCAATTGCATTATGGTATTGACCCGGCATTGAAAATGTAAACAAACGCAGTATTTTTACGATATTTCATTTTCTTCAAACCTTAAGTTACATTTGCTTCGCTCACTTTGACGACATGGTGCTATACGTTTTATATGTTTATTTCATTAATAACATTAGTCATAGCGAAAAATGCATGATTAATGATGCTTTTGCATTTCTTCTAAATATCTTTGTCTAATTGCTGTACCTTTTACACTTATATACAGTAGTATTATGTACCGAAATATTAATTTATATTTGTCTTAAATGCTCATTTCAGCGAAATCTAGATAAATCTGTAGATGTATATGCGCTGGTTTGTTAAAGTTACGCACTAGTATGTTTGCTACAAGCGCTTGTTTTTCGATGGTTTTGATGACTTTTTAAGACTGTAACTTTTCTTATTTTCTCGTGGTAGTTTAATTATTAGACAAGAAGTAGTATACATATATATGGACACGAACTGACAAAAAAACATAGTAAGTGACACATATATTAACAAGGTAAAAGTTTAAACATGCAACCTTCATATAATTCAAATGTTGTTTCTTCTACTAAGATCGTAGTAAAAATGTGAAATCCTTCAAAGAAACAACGTATAAAGAAATATAAAAAGATCGGACAGGGAAAGTAGCATTCAAGGAGGACAGTCAACCACAAAACACAGAAACAAACACGCAAACAGACAAACAAGAAGGCAAAAGCAATAATAAATGCAAACGACATCACACACACAAAAGGGTTGACAACAGAGCTACCGCCATGGAACGGTCAGTGTCAAAGTAGGCCACTGGGGGTTTAAACCGGTTCTAGGGTGCACCAAACCTCACACTTACCCTACTGTCATCCCATTAAAACAGGACAGTGTAAATAAAGAAATCCCCGCCATGATCTAATCTCTAGCCAACAAGGCAGCACCAATAGGCAATATAAGTAAAACACAAATATGCTCGTGTAAATATAATACAAAAAAACAATAGCCTAGAAAGCCACAATGAAGGTACTCATTGACTTGGCAGAAGCCAGAGAAGTAAGAGAATAAACCATTAAGGTCACGAAAAGAAAGATCATAGACAAACATCAAACGCCACCGTCCCAATGGGCTTTAGGTAGGCGTCATCATAGGGTCCACAGTCTGTCCGGTCATCGTACAATTAAAGAGGAAAGCATAGTGGCGAACTGTAAAAGGGTCCACCACCAAGCATGCAGTACGTTGCAAAATGATAGGGTCATAACCTCTTTTGATAAACTTTTTAACAAGTTTAACAAAGATAGTATGAAAGTGATCATGACCAAGAATCTTACGAAGTTTATAAATCACATCACCATAGAAGTCAGGTTGTGATAGTCCTTGTCGCAGAAGAGTCCTTAAATTACTTTTATATTTGGAAAGAAGATCAGGGTTACGATAATACAATTGTGCAAAGGTTTTACGAAGTTTATGGTAACGGTAACCCTGATTGAGTAACTTTTTAGTTATACAAAGATTTGAAGATATGTCCATGTCACACATATTCCCCGATTTCAGTCACATAAAAAAGGTAGCAGGTGAAGGTCAATCCATTTACCTATTTTCGGTAGGAGCGTTTTTCTCTCATGAAGTGTTGAAACCTCTACAGCTGTAAGCATATATGAACGTTGAAAAGCTATACGGATTTTGGTGTCTGGAAAATAGACTTCTGCACAGACGTAAATGTAAACTCAAATGTAAATTAACAAAGTGCAAAACTAGGACAAGGTCATTCACATTGAGATACTTTTGGTATGAAAATGTTCACTCAAGGTGGCTGTGAAATAGACTTAACCAACAGCAGACTACCAATAATTTGAATGTAACAGCTGAAGGTACCCATGGACAGACAATCGGACAAGGGTAACGCTTTCGTGGTGGGGCACAGTTAACTTACGCAAAACACTACGTGCGTCTTATACTTCAACGTAATAATTTCAGAAACCACAGGTTCGATAGCAATGAAATAACTAGACGAAAAATGTTTGCAAATATTTATTCTTATGCCTGGAAATGCTGGTGCTATGTATGGTAGTGAAGTTGCAGTGTTCTCAGTTAAACGCTCGAGTTTCTGTTTGAGAGGTTTTCTACGCATTGGCTTCGTCTTCCGAGGACCCGTTCAAAGCACTGAAATTCATATCTGAAAATATTAATTGAAAATTGAAAACTCACATACAATAATGCTACACATAATTATCTATATGTGTATTGCCATAGTATATATATATATATATATTATAATGAATGAAGTTATAGCTTGCATATGAAGCACACATTTGTTTTATTTCGTCAACCAATTTTAAAACAACTAAAGATATGTGTGTAGACTTATTTAAATGTGTCTCGTTAATAAACATGGACATGTCCATGAATAACCATGAGCACAAAACTTTAAGAAATATAGATATAAAAATCGAACAGGAAATGTAGCACTCAAGGATGACAGTCAAAACCAAACACACACAGAAACAACGAACAACTTTAAAGATGAATAAAAGGCTGGGGGGTTTAAACCATGTTCTAGGGTGCACCAAACCTCACACTTACCCTACTGTTATCCCAATAAAACGGGACTGATCCCCGCCATGAACTGTTCTCTAACCAAAAAGGCAGCATTAATAGGCAATAAGTAAAAAAAAAGATGCTCGTTGTCATAATTATATGGTTACCAGAATATTTGAACAGTACATTGTTTGCTAACACAATGTTGTTACAGACATGTTTTCTCAATACGTATCTTGATCTTGATCTTGAAGATCAAGTATTTCAAATATTAATAACAGGTAATCCGCAGTTTCTCAAACTTTTGAAAACGATATAATTATGAAACGACAAGTTATAATTAGATCTACGAATACGTTTAGGTTTTAGGTCAAAATGCAAGACAAACAATATGAATATATGAAACAATAACGTGTATTCATATCGTTATAAGCAATGGTCAGCAACAAGCAATTGTTTCTTTAATCGTATTTTAGATATGAGTTGTACGAAAATTGCACACCTTAGACTTGTTAGAATTTTAGATTAAGTGCTTTCGTTGGTAATAATAGATACTGATCCTCCTACAGCCTAATGTTTATGTAATGTATTTATATGGTGTTATTGTAATTTACAGAAATAAAAAAAGACTGCAAAATGTAAGAAACTGGTCCATCAGCAGCAATGGCCAGTAATCTTCACCAAACACTGAGCGACCCGTTATATAGAAACTGGGTTACCGGGGGCCTGGCTGTTAAGTTCACCAAGGACGGCCTTCAGCTTTATGTCGAGAGTGAAATCAACAAATTCCAGCAGAATGTTATGGCAGATATATGTAGAGCCAAAGCTCTACCAGCTAATACAGTGTGCAATATCTGCACCACTCAAAATGCCCTACCCTGTCCAACTAGAGGAGTAAGCCCACCTAGAGGGGGCTGTAACTGCCGCAATCAGGGGGACCCAGCTAAGCGACATATGCAGTGTCCAACTGGCGTATGCAACACAATCCGTGACAGAATCACAAATAGTCACAGATATGGATCTCCCTCCTGGCGGAACACTGACGCTCAACATTGGGGTAGTAACAGCTGGGAGTGGGCCAAGTGCTATATGCCACCTGATGGGTATGGCTCGGTGATTTCCGCAACAGACACAGACTTTACAGGGATCGTAAGTGTTATCGTAAATCATACGGAGTTCCAGAAAACAGTCGCAGAAAATCTCAACAAAACCAACAATGTATTTTGTCGGGTTTGTATTTTTTTGTAATTATTTGTATAAAATTATAGTATTCTGCAATCGTATTTAATTAGCAATGTAGTTATTGTTACTATATATAATTTATATTATTAAGTACATTTCCTAATTTTAAATAATTTCTCTCTTAGACATACGTAAACAAAAAACGTAATATAAAGATTAGTGGAAATAAGGTGATATTTGTCTACATTTGCTCCTCCAGACGAATGTGAAAGAATGTAAAATTGACATTATGTCTGCGACACATTGTTTAGAGATTTTGACTGTTTGAAGATACATAAAGGGGACGTTGTGACCAAAATGGGGACGTTTTGACCAGAGGACGTTTTGACCGACATCATGTTCTTCTTATAGGACAGAAGCATGAGTATGAGTCAAGAGTTCAACATTATATATATATATGTATACGAATTTACCATCCCTCTGTATACTGTCGATGACCTCAACTTTTAACTGATTCGAAATTCGATCCAGAGACTAATATTACGACAATAGAGACCTTAATTCACTCGAAAAACGGGCTGAATATAAGCTGTTTATGGATTACTTATTTGATATTCGCGTTATGATATAGTTGGCAAAGGACCACTATATGATGCTACATGCAAAATATCAAAGCCGTAGCCCTTGTGGTTTCAAGAGAAGATCCGGGCACCTTGAACAATCACGTGACTTGGAAATCACGGCGATATGTTACCAGATTCTTTAGTTATGGCCCTTGATTTAGTTAAAAAGCTGTTTTTTGCCCGAAACTTTAAATAAAAAACGTAAATGGCAGTCACTCGCTTCATTGATGTTATAAGAGCCATGTTAGCCAGTAGAGCGTCCACAGCTTGAGCCTCTTGTTGAGTAGAGCGTCCACCTCTTGGGCCTCTTGTTATTTAATCTATACCTTTTCTATTGTTTAATATACAGTCATTCAAATTTTAGATAAAACCACCCTTCACCAATTACACTGAGAAACACAGTGGACAGTTATTATTTAATTATTACAACTAACCGTTAGCAATACTCATTTATGGATTCTGTGGAAACCTTAACTTGAGGTAATTTAATGACTTAATTTTGATAAAAGCTGCTACCTAAACAATCTGTTTGTAGATTGTATGTGTTTTTACCAAAAATGCATGGTTTAAGAAACAATGAGATAACTCCATTGTGTACTGAACTTTTCAAAAAAATATCACTAATTCGAATACGTAATATCACCCATTCGTTTTTAAAGAGTAATATGACCTATTCGAATTAGTGATATCACTCATTCAAATCGGTGATATCACCCATTCAATAGGTGATATCACCCTTTCGTTTTGAATGAGTGATATCACCTATTCGAATAGGTGATATCACTGAATTGTATTCAAAAGCAATACGGCGCCTCATATCCATATGGGTACGAACTGTGCACCTTTTGTCGCAGATTTGTTCTTGTATTTCTATGAAAGATGTTCAGTCTTTCTCCAGACACTCAGGCAGATGTAATTGAAATCTTTAATGACCTCTCTCGGTATCTGGATGACATATTGAACATTGGCAATCCTTTATTTTCTATTATGGAAAAGAAGACCTTTAACTCAACAACGGTAATATTTCTGATACAGTCGCTTCTTTTCTTGATTTACACTCTATTGAAAATGGTGAAATAATTAGTAAAATCTATGACAAGAGAGATGATTTTAATTTTGATATTGTTAGTTATTCCCACTTAGATAGGGATGTTCCCGAGCTATGTTTCTCAACGTATTAGTCTTTATAGAGCTTGCAGTCGTGTTAAGGGCTTTAACATAGTTGTATAACTATTAGAAGATAATCCAGGAGGGCTGGCGTTAACATAAACTTCGAAAAACCTTTGCACAATTTATTATCGTAACCCTTAACTACTTATAAATAAAAACTATTTTGCAACAAGGATTATCACAATCTGTAGTCGTGTGATGTACAAACTTCGCAAGATCCTTGGTCATAATGACGTTCATACAATATATCTTTATACAACTTGTTAAAAGGTGTATCAAAAATAGGTTATGATCCTATCATTTTACAACTTACTGCATATTTAGTGGTTGAGCCATTTACAGTTCGCCACTATGCTTTCCCCTAGGATTGTGCGATGACCGTACATACTGTGGACCCTGATGACGTCTACCTAAATCCTCAAAGGACGTTAACATTTGATGTTTGTCTTAAATATTGTGGTGTCGTATCATTAACTGTTTGTTCTCTTGTTGCTCTTGTTTCTGACAAGTTATTGAGTACTTACTTTGTGACTTTCTAGGCTTTTGTTTTTTATGCCTCTACCACCGAATGGTGAGGGGGCATATTACGCTAGCCAAGTCTGTCCGTCCCGAAACGTTTGTGTCCATCTCCACCCACAGGTTTCAACCGATTGTTTTGAACTTGACTATGATGTCAAAAGGTGCATATCGATTCAGCGTGATACTTGCCAAGCTTTAAACTAATATTAAACCGTATACATCGTGGTTTAATTATATAGTCACTCAGTTCGCTTAGAAAAGACGATCCTATTTGATTTGGACTAGGAGACTTGTTTAACTTAATATTGTCTAAATGTTTCTTAACGATTGTTTCCGTAATACAAATGTCATTAAATCTATCATCCTTATATCCTGTATATATGGACTCGGGCTTCCACTTACCGTTCCAAGGCGGTAGTCCTATTGTCAACCCTTTTGTATTTGTGATGTCGTTTGCATTTATCATTGCTTTTGCCTTCTTGTTTGTCTGTTTGCGTGTTTGTTTCTGTGTTTTGTGGTTGACCACATGTCCTCCTTGAATGCTACTTTCCCTGTCCGATCTTTTTATATTTCTTTTTAGTAATGTCACCTTTGTGGTGGACTGTCGTCCTTGAAAGCTGCTTTCCATGTCCGATATTTTTATCCTTCTTAGTAAGACGGTGTGTCGCATATCAAAATAGGATCATAATGTAGGTTTGCACCTTAAGTGGATTGAGACAATTTAATATATATGTGGGACACTAACATATCTCAATGTGCGAATCCGGGATTAAGGCTAAAACTACATGATATGCAGATATGCATAGGTAATGTTTATGACTGTTCTGCTACTTGGTTTCATTGGAGATAATTTATTTGAACTTGATAAAATGTTACATTTCAACAAACAGTATGAAAGGAGAAATTTGGAAATCTCCTTAGACGGTGTTCTGCCTCAAACCCCTATATCAATGATCAGTGTCATAATTTGAGGTCTAACGTTTCTTTGTTTTTAAACAGGCACGCAAAATACGTAATGAGATTATGCACACGTCCACATTCAAAATTCCTGACGCGGTATTACATGCCTACATAGACACCATGATTCAACTACTTGGTGACTCCAAATACCCTGGCTACAGATAACACATGCCCAAGATGCTATTGACAAATTGAAACAGGTAGGAAAAAAAAATCATGGTAAATTCAATAACTGTACAAATTGACATTGTTATGTATTACCATTTTCAAGTTGTTTACCAAGAAGCTGTAGACTTTAAAAAGTGCACAGATGAAAAAGTGCCCGGAATCATTTGAATCAAAAAACAGCAGTTAAATTAGCCAATAGTTTTTAAAAGGATACTAACTGTAATTTCTGGCTTGTATATACAGTTAATAAGCACTGTTCTTTACAGATTAAGACTAACTCCCTTATAGTGACAGAAGAAGATGGGATAAAGATACGCGAGCAGTCTTGCAAGCTATAGAAGAAAAGAAACAAGAGAGCATTGACCTCATAGAAGAGAAGAAACGCGACGCGATGCAGGCCATACAACTAGAGGCAACTGGACAAACTGAACGTCTAAGACGAAAGACTAACGATGATGTCAAGCAAGCAGGCAGAAAACACACGTCTAAAACAGACATACAGTAATGAAAAGAAAAGGTAATCGAGAAGTTGTAATGCAAACGTTTTCCTTAATATATTCCGTTGTGTATATATTTGGTGCCCTAATCTATATTCAAACCTGCTTTCCTCTTACAACTGTGTTTCAGTAAATTAAAGTGGTGTAGTTAAATATGTATCAGAACCGTCATATAACAAGCAACTAGTTTACATACTTAGTATAACTCGGTGTTTTACATCAATTAGTACATGTTCATAGTTTACTCTTAAAATGGCATTATACAGATTCATACATAGTTAACCATATGCAAACCTGGAACGCACACCACGTTAGTTATGACTCATGTCATATTTCCCAAGCAGTGCTTGAAACGCGTAAAGCTTCATATAAATAGACGGATGGCACGGACGTCACATAGCGGTTACACGAACACACCAAAATCTACCCTATTTCCGCACCAAAATCCACACCAAATCTAATCCCTTAAACCTCCCGAATCCTCACCAAATATACCGTATGTGGTGGTACAACGATGTTATGGTAATACATTAACACACCTCACACAACAACACACACACACAACACAACAATTGAGAAAAATGAAGATGTAGATGTTAATTTCATTTGTTTCTTAAAAATAACGCAAAAATCCTTAATTTCAGTAATACATTAACAACTATATCTCAATATCTTCATTTTCTCAAATGATATTGAATGGTGATATTTGGTAACAATAACATCTTTGTGATACCATATAATGTAGATTTGTTGTGGATTTGGGAGGTTCAGGGGTATATTTGGTGTAGATTTGGGTGTGGACTTGGGGCAAACCTGTAGATTTGGGTGTTTCGTGAGACTCGTCTCTACAGACAGACGAACAGGCAGGAAGGCAGACAAGACAGACAGACAGACAGAGACATTGCCGAGTTGTAATGGCATGGGGCGAGTGGTTAATACAAGTTTGTTCAGTTAGGGATTTTCGCGTCTGTGCGCGTGCGATGTGCGTGTTTGGTTTTGTAATGCAGATATAGATTACATTATTCAATGCAAACTTTCCAACAATTATACCACCAATTTACTCACACAAAGATTTAGCGCCATCGCTACTAAGAAAACCGAAAACACTTCTACGCACTGACTGTACTTTTACTACATTTGTTTTCACATTACCAGATTTGCAGAGAGATATCATCAACCTTTATAAGAAAATACTATTTGAAGACCTCAGCGCTATCCCTGGCAGACCAGAGAAGAGAATGATGCAGATATTGGCAACATGTATGTCAAACCTTTGCTAGCGACCAGTTAATGATCCACCTGTCCAACAAGTACACTCTTACAATGATAATGTACTTTATCAAGGGCGACAAAGCCATGCCAAGAACATTTACATTACTGGCGATGCGGTATGGGCAAAACTGCATTATGCCAAGCCATGATGTCCACATGGTGTATTGCTCATATCAAACAGCAATAGAAGGAGAGCTCCAGTCTACGTAATAGAATTCGTTCTAGTTCTTCACGAAAACATAATATTAATCTGCAGAGATGAAAGCACCATGCTAAAATTTTACATTATTGTTTTACATTCCATTAAGAAACGCTGTTATCTGCAAAGTAACATAGAAGATATGATCAAACAAAATGTACATGCAAGACCCTAGGTCAACATAGTCCTATCTCCACGCTTTTGCATGAAGAGTCTGAGAAATGTCTAATTGTCTTGGAACGGACTCGCTGAGTGGTCCACACACAGAACACTACCAACCATCCCTCCTTGTTAGTGAAGGACTTCAGACAGAAAAAGTATCATCTAAATGCACTATAATAACTACACCACAAGACCATGGAGATTGAAGTTACTTAGGCTTAGAAACTCGGAGATAGCATCTGAAAATACATTGAAAGGGCTTGATGATGACTCATCTAAAAAACTTATTGAATCTCATCCAGTTGAATTTCTAAATGCAAAACATAGTAGAATGTTGTATGCTTGGCGACTTGAAAACAAATTAAAGAACAATAATGTCCATCAAATGAACACCATGCCCTCCTCTTATATTAAAACAGCTGATTTGTTTGTGGCATAACGGGGAATCACTTGGAGGATCTCAGTGCGACATTTATTCCTTGCGAATGCTTAATCTTGCTCCTTGAAATGGCAGACACAAACACTGAACAAAAATTCCAGAATTTGTAAAACTGAAAGAAGAACTGGCAGAATTCAACGATACAACTTCCAAGATGTCTCGATGACAAAACAAATGTAAAGAGATCGCACCACTTTTACCTTCTCTAGGAAAACTAGCATTGAAGAACTCTTTCAACAAAACACCTCCCCGAATCATCTCTTGTTTTTGAAAGCTCCACGGCAGAGCTATATGGTTGTCCAAAATTGAGATTGATGTTTGTTTGAAAGTGGGAATATTATCTCAGAGCAAGATCGAACTGTTAGCAGGATCAAGACGAAGAAGATATCCTTCTTGCATAAAACATTTCAGGAATTTTTCGCTGCATGTTTATTTCAATGTCAGCTAGAAAGTGTCTGAAGGTATATTTAGCATATGCGACTCAGTTGACAAGGTGATTGAGATGTCAAAGGTGTTTGTTTTTGGCAGCGGAACTGAATCCTGATGTTGCTCATCGACTATCAGAAACAACATCTGCGGTGTTGCTGCTCGTGACTTCTCGGACTCGGGAGTACAGACAATATTGCATCTCGTAACGTTTCAGAATACATACAATATCGTATTCAAACTTTGTCATGATTGAGACGCGTTCAAGAAAGTTTAGACAATGGTGTATAAAACCAGCAGTTTAAACATCGAGGACGTGTTCATCATTTCATTGGACACCCGCCATAGAACACTTGATATGCTCAAATAAATCCAACTTAAAATCTGTAGCTTGTCATCGAAGAATCTCATGCCCTATCAACAAATAAAAACATGTCTAATGCAAGTTGAACGCGATCCAGAAATTAAGGTATGTTTTTTTCATACGAGGAGAACGAAGACACTATTCTACGATCTGGTGTCACCACTCCAAGGATACATTGATTAGTCTAGAATTCGGTAATTACAAAGATAACTGCTCACAGGAAATTGTCCACCACACGAACAGTTTTCTAGCATGCCTTAGCAGTCTTCAACACCCCTGCAATCCCTCCGCTCTGTCGGACAACGCGCTAGCTCACGATCAGATTGAATGTTTATGTCATTCCTCTCGGCATCTACACTGATGGCGAATAAATCTAGATTATCTACGTTGCACCGACTGTAAGGAGAACTGTAGACTACCAGTTAGATTTATCCCAACTACGGACACTGCAAGGGACTAACTTTTAGACGTCTTTATGCAGACAATATTCAGGGTGAACACATCTGAAACTACAAAGATGCCGATATCACTGATTTATGTAAACCATGTGTTACAGCTCATTATAGTTCGGTGCCTTCAAGGAGACCCAAAACTTGAAGAAATTCAAATTGCGAAGTAACTGCGAGTTTCAAACTATTGACACCATTAATACCCACAATGTCAAACTCCTTTGGCAATTAAAGCATATTAAAATTGGAGGTATAAACTTTAGTCATGGAGGATTGAAGTTATCACCCGAGATGAAAAACCTTGAAGAAGTGGTCTTGTACCATGTCAATCTGGACAGTAAGCATTACTCGGCTTCCTTGGGAAGTATTCCAGACCACAGCTTCGGTGAAGTTCCGAGTGGACGTGTAGCTAGTAGCACACTTCTGCAGATGAGGCCATGGACTATATCAAGAAATGCTCACAGTTTAGTGCGGTTAGGTGTGACTCCTTTAAATCATATGGAAAAATGATAGGTACTAAAATAGAGTTTAGTACAACTGACTCATGTCTGGAATATGTAACAGGTGGAGATATGTAACTTTCTTGTAATTCACTATCTAGCAGGTCATACAGAACAATCTCATCATATCTAAAAATAGATGCAAAAGTAGCGACAGGCAATAGTAGCACTACAAACATAACAGGGGTGACGTTGATCTCCAAAGAACTTTGTAAATTTAGTTTTGGGCTTTTACTTTTAGGAACAACAAACGTGTATGGCTATGGAGATACACTCATAGTGTTGTTTGTTTGGGCGCAGCCTGTGCGTGCGTGAAACTGAAAATAATATAAACATGTGGCCTTGATGATGCGGAATGACATACACAGTTTGCGATGAATGTAAACAAATGTAATGCCAAAACTGTAAAGTAAATGTTGATGCCACTGTTGGTATCTATCCACTCAGTGGTTATTGTTGATGTTCAACTGACTTTAGGCCTTTATAAAAATGTTTTTTTTGAGAGAATTATATTAAATGCTTACATTGTGTTCAGCCTATGTATATTCTTTTGTCACTTTCTCATTTCAAACAACAATGTGGCTACATGTAATTGATATCAAAGTGTCAAAGACTTTGATATTTCATATGAGACTGAGGAAAAAGTCTAACACACGTATAACACAACTACTATTTGATAAGGTGTCAAACAGACCTCAATATTGCCGTGTGACACTTTAATGGGGAAATAAGAATAACTGATGAATAAACTCTCCATAGTTAAGCTTCCTAACAAAATTAATAGGATCCAAAATCCACGAGGTCCTGAGGACCATGAGCAACATGGTCTAACATATAACAAGTGGGAGGGAGGAATGTATGCAACTACATCAGTGGTTTAAACATGTTTTATTCACATATATACTTTCTTTATAAAGAACATAATAACATTGATGTTATACACATTCTTGTTTCAAGTTTTGAGTTACGTGTGTATGTATAAAGTAATACTTTTAGAGCATTTATTCAATTGTGCCGAATATTTAACACGGTTCACATTAATGTTGGCAATTTAAAGCCAAAGTCAGAAATCAAAATTTATTTTATAAAGTTATTCTTTTCTCAAATAATAATAAATTGTTAGAATTTAAAATATATAACGCAACATTAAAGAAATACTAACATTAAAGAATTGGTATATTTCGTTGTCTAACCATTTTGTCACGACATTTTTTTTTTACATTTCCGAGTTTGTTACATATTGCAATACATAATACTATCAACATTAAATGGCATAATTCTTAAATATATAATTACAAAATATGTCTAAATTTTTAAATTACAAATGTTAAAAAGCATTGAATTGCATAAAAATACGAAACACAGTCTAGCCATTTTTGCACATTTGCGCAAATATGCCCCATCAGACACTTTGTTTGCACATTATTTCATAATTGCATCTTATTTTTGTATAGTAAAAGCTTTCTTAAAAGGATATATTACAAGAAACTGTCCAGAGGTATCTGCAGTAATCATATATATTTTCACTACTTGAACTGCAGGGCAATCCATAGTCCCTCCACCGGCCCAGACAAACATTTTCCAGACATTTTCTATGATGGGAGGTCAAAGATCAAGGTCAAGGTCACAATGATTATTTTGGTACGCGACACACTGCTATCCCAAGATGTGTC
>JAWPHD010022356.1:0-25340 GCA_037043455.1 Cyrtodaria siliqua
ATAAACTAGTAATCGAGTTCTTTACCCAACCTTTACGAAACGAAATAAAAGATCAAGTAAGGAATCACAATTAGTTTACTTCATCTTATTTTAACCAGTTTAACAAAATACATTCTTAAAAAACAAACATCATAACATCACTCTCCCTTATGGAAACGAAAATATAAGGGAAGTGTCAATGACATCACATTTTAATTTCACACATGGCTATTAATACGTTATTTTTTAAGTAACCGCTCGTCCAACTCTCCGTATTAAATGGAAAGTATTTATAACAACTTTTTAAAAAGTCAGATTTATCACTAAGTGCTCTCATACATGTCAGCATGAACATTATGTTCATCCGGACTTGTTTTATCCATTTGAACCAACAATGGTAAAAAATTGACTGCCACAATTTAACTGAAATATGTTTCAGTACGGACACAATAAAAAATATAGTATTCTGAAATAGATGAAACTTGTCTTTGACACCGGGGGCAATGGTATAAAGTGTCAGTATAATATATTTAGATATTAAACTTATAGCACTTTTGCATTTAGTCGTGTATTTTGGTTGCGCTTTTAGAAAAATTCCCATAACTCACAAGCATGACTAAGCATTTTGGTTTTATGCACAAAAAAGTCTCTTAAAGAGCAATCATTTTTTACTCTAAATGACCCATACAGTTTCTTGCCATTTTACACACTTTGTTTTTTACCATGACTTTCCAAGTAAATTTCAAGGAAAACACACCAGAAATTCTGAATTCATTTAAAACATTTACAATTGAAATACTATGGATTTCGGGTATGTATCCTCTCTTTGATGCGATGGATTTTTCGTTAGAATGTAACTAAATAAAATACCTCTCTTACTACAATTGGACATATTGGAACGGCGTAATTGTCCTAAAAATAGAAGCTTACGAGTGTCAATTTCGCTTTCAATTGATAAGCACCTATCCAACTAAGACATATATAGTTCTCGTTCGTCTGAGTAGGAATTGATTGCATATATTTAATGCAGAATCGATGCGATCATTCCAACATTAACATATCACTTTTGGTCATGGTATACCACAGTTCGCAACCATACAGGGCTTTCAGAATTAAAACGGACTTGTATATTTTCATTGATGTTACTACGGTGAAGGTTATCTTCATGGAGACCAGCATTTATTTTATTTAAAAATGCACCTTCGTAATTTACGGCAGGATTCCTTTGATACTGCCCTGTTTATCCATGCATTTATTACAAATAACGCCTAGATGTGTATATAGTTTCTACAACAGGTTGATTACCAATTTTATACGTTCTATCTTTGTTTTTCGAATTCAAACTTTGTCTCATTAAAAACTATCACGGAACATTTATTTGTAATTATATTTAAATCTCCATTTAGATGCATAGTCACCACATCATTTTTCACCATGGCATGTGAATATTATGTGCACATCCAGGCCTAGTTTTTAAAATGACACTTAACAGTTAAACAACTACAATTAATGTTGACAAGACAAAAGCTAAGACCCGAGTCTTCAATTTCTGATATAAAGCCAATAATATATACAAGACAGGGGGAAAGGGCTACTGACTCCTGTCTGTCTTGTTCCCTGCCGTACACGAAGCGTTTCAATTACATTACCATTATATCGAACACGACTTGTCACATTTAGTCTACATATCAATTATGGCGTTGTTAGTTTTAGGATCTATGTTAAATTCATTCAGTTTAAAGAAAAGGCCATTATGCCATAATCTATCATTCGCCTGTCTTGAGTCGTTAAAACCGACATACATTTGTTTGTTTTTTGCCTTAGCAAAATTAAATGCTTTCACGAAAGGTACAAGATTGTCATTAAGCATCCTAAATTTTCATGAAAATCCCCATTTTTTTTTCCATTTGCTTAAGCGGGACAATAAACCTTTCATATAATTTCATGAATGGAGATTATAGTCATCGCCCTGTAGCTATTAGGAGCCCTATGATCTTTTCCCCCACCTTTAATTAGTGTTATAGATTTATACCGGCGTTTCATCTTTTTCGGGCCGCGTGCGCTAATTTCAACATTGCTGTGAGCAATTTTGCTATCAGCTGTTTAACTATTACACCAGCATGAATGATATGTTCATAGTATATTTTGTCAGCGGTACCAGCTTAGTTTCGTTCGCCAGATTTAGAAAATATCATAGCGCTACTGAGATTGGTATTAAAACACATACATCATAATTATTTAATTCAACCGTTTCCTTGGGTGGTACACATTTACATGTTTGAAAAAATGCACTATCGAAATGAGCATCGTCATCGACAGTACATGATTTTTTCCGTCTAGCGTTTAACTAAGTTCCAAAATAAATTCTGATCAATCTCAGCAGCTTCGTCTATTCAAGAATTGAGATTAACGCATTTAAACCGTTTCTCGGTTTTTTTCATACAATTGATCTATGTCTGACTTAGAAGTCAAGGCCAAGTCCTTAGTTTTTTAAGGATTGGGTAATTTTCAAGGAATATATCATACTCTTTTAAAAATATCCACTGGTATTTTTGACCATTTCAATACGGTCACCCCTCTCAATGTTAGGGTTGATTCTTTCAAAACTCGGAAATAAGAGGGTACATAAAATAGACGGTGATTGGAGAAAACTTAAAGCTACACAGTCCCTATTTTAACTGGTAATACTCAAGGAATATGAATGAGTCACGTGTGAAGTAGTTTCAAATCGACGAACACCACAAAAGTCGTATATAAGCAGAAATCGATGCGTAAACTTTCACATTTTTATTTAGCCTCCGTAAAGGTAGCATCGATAAATATACAGCTTCAGAATATATGTGATAAATATGTGATAAATAAATAGTTGCCGCGAACGGGATTTGAACAACAGCCTTGCACTTGTAAGTTTTGAAGGATGTACGCTTAACCACTAGATCACGGCTATTTATAGGTATGTTGTAGCATTTTTTTTCACTAAAGAAGCATTACGTAATAACAAGCGCGCACATAAAACTCATCAAGCGCTAAATAAGAAGTCGAGATATGATTGTATGAGGCGAAATCTTAGTTTCATATTGATAACATACAGTATTACACCAGTCAATGTTAATTTACACGTGAGACAAAATGGACCATTACGTGGTCCGAGTATTAACTTTCATACCTCATCCAATCCCTTCTCCAAGAAGCGAAAACGGGGTTGGCTGGGGTATGAAATAAAATCTTAATTCGTAATGTACATATGTATTGCTCCATTTTGAGTTGCGTTCAAATATGTTGTTATTTTGCCTCATAATAAATGGTAGTTAGTAGCGTTATAGAAAAAAAAATTCCCAATAAAGCGGGACATTGCAAATAAAGACCCTACAGACTGTACGCTCTCTCTTACAAACTAGCATCTTATAATTACCTCTCATGAACAGACTCAATAAAACCAAGTTTGCTACTTTTCTCTCTTGTTTGTGTTTTGTTGCTTCCAAGTGATGACCTTTTCAGTATTTATTGACATTCACACTAGCATTTGTTTAGTGCTGTCTCCCCGACTACAAATCAGTAGTGTTAATATTTCAGTACTGGTCCTTTGGGATCATCAGTGTTTAATGTGCATGCCCGACTATTTCAACTGGGGTCCGGGCATGCTTCCCCGGAAAATTATGAAAAACGTAGGACGTCTCTGGTGCGTTTTGGCTTATATTTTGATATACATTCAAGCATAAAATCACACTTCAAAATTTAACAAATTCATACACTATTATTTCATTGTTATATTTTTGAACCATGCATGTGAATAATATGTGCAGGCCCGGGCCTTTTGGCCTAATAGGTAGCTACGCTACTGAAAGCCCATTCTGTATTATATCGCTTAAGCCGGTGCTAGGAGGCGTGGGAGGTTTTGCATCTTATAATAACCTTTCATGAACAGTCTCAATAAAACCGTGTCTGCTACTTTTCTCTGTTGTTTGTGTTTTATTCACATTTTCAGTATTTATTTAGGTATACGCATTTGTTTGAAATTAACATTACTTGAAACATTAACAACTGATGATGTTTAAAATGGATATGAAAGTAACAGTATCCTTTTTAGACACTAATGAATGGGAAAATGCATTGTTATACAAAGCTGTTAGGTGACATTGCGACTGATTTATATCGTAAAATTAGATAAGGACCGTACCTGACGCATACCTGATAGCATTGATTTTATAATCAGTATACTCTCTTACCTGCAGGTAAACATGACAAATGATATAATGTGGAATGGCAGCTTGCATTACGTTTTCTTGATGTTAATTAACAATGTATCGCAGTCACGGAATTTGTATTTACATGTATTTGTCATGCAGATAAACACTTTTCTGCCTGACAACTGGTGACGGAATACATTTTTCATTATGAGGCACTGACGAATAAAGAAAAAAAAATGGAATTCCTCGGCATGTTCTATACGTAATGTAATCTGACATCATTATACGGCTCTAAAAAAAACAATATGGCGACGCCCTCGACAAGCGTAACTTTCTGTTCAATATACAAAACAAGTAAAAGTAGATATAAAAAATCGATCAGAAAATGCATTCACGGACGACCGTTAACCACAAACTTTAAAGGTGAATAAAAAGCCAAGTGAGACATCACAAACACAAACGTGTTGACAATAACGCTACCGCCTTGGAACGGTCAGTGACAAAACAGGCCACTGGGGATTTAAACCAGATTCTAGAGTGCACCAAACCTAAAACTTACGCTACTATCATCCCAATAAAACGGGACAGTGTAAATAAAGAAATCCCCGCAATAAACTATTGTCTAACCAACAAGGCAGCATTAATAAACAATATAAGTAATACACAAAGATGCTCGTGTATAATATAATCAATAAACAACAACAATAGCCTTGAAAGTCACAAAGAATGTATTCAATGACTTGACAAATGTCAGAGCATAAGAGAACAAACCATTGAGGGCACGACAAGATTGCAGACAAAAAGCAAACGTCACCGTCCTTTTGGACTTTAGGTAGACGTCACCATAGGGTCTACAACCTGTCCGGTCATCCCACAATTAAAGAAGAAAGCAGAGTGGCGAACTGTAAATGTGTCCACCACCAAGCTTGCAGTGGGTTGCAAAACGATAGGGTTATACCCTCTTTTGATAAACTTTTTAACCAGTTTAACAAAGATAGTATGAAAATGATCATGACCAAGGATCTTACGAAGTTTGTAAATCACCTCACCATAGAAGTCAAGTTGTGATAGTACTCATCGCAGACGAGTTCTTAAAATACTTTTATATTTGGAAAGAAGATCAGGGTTACGATAATAACATTTTGCAAAGGTTTTACGAAGTTTATGGTAACGGAGCCCTGATGGAGTAGCTTTCTAGTTATACAAATATTACGAATATTAAAGTCCTCAACTCGAGTACAAGCTCTAGAAAAAAGAATAAATTGAGACAAATATACTCCGTAAGAAGTTGCTCGTGTAACTATATAATCTGTGTATGCAACATGTGTATCGGTAATATCACTCAACAATGTGTATAATCACTATGCATTATAACTAACGCATCATCCCAGTATTTTATTCTGACGTACGTGAGACAACCAAATATACATAACTTAAATATGCTAACACGTAAAAAATGTTTGGTGTGGGCTGCGTAACGAATAAGCAAATGTGACAGAAGACTGTGGGTATTATGTTTATTATTATATAGGCATAAACCGGACAGTGTAAATAAAGATATCCCGCCAAACAATGCAGCATTAATAGGCAGTATAAGTATAGGACGTATATGATCATGTATATATGAATGCAAATAACAAACGCATAGAAAGCCACAAGTGAGTACTCAATCACTTGACAGGAACCAGACCATCGCGAGAACAAACTATTAAGGCTACGACAAAACAATGTTTAAGACAAACATCAGACGCAAATGTCCGTTGAGGATTTAGGTAAACGTCAGTGTAGGGTGCACAATTTATCCTGTCATTGCACAATCAAAGAGGAATAGTGGCGAACTGTAAATGGGTCAACCACTAAACATGTTGTACGTTGCAAAATGATCGGGTCATAACCTCTTTTGATAAAAATAAGTATAAAATAGAACAGGAAATGCAGCTTTCACGGAACACAGTAAAAGTTTTAACAAATGTATTAAAGACTGTATGAAAGTCCTCAACCAAGAATCTTACGACATTTAGAAGTCCGGTTGTGATAGTCCTTGTCGCAGACGTGTTCTTAAATTACTTTTATATTTTAAAAGTAAATCAAGGTTACGAAAATAACATTTTGCAAAGGTTTTTCAAAGTTTATGGTATCGGTAGCCCTGATGGAGTATACACAAATTACGAATATTAAATTTTCGCAACTCGACAACAAGCTCTAGAAAAAAGAATAAGTTTAGAAACAAAGACCCCAAAAGAAATAGCTCATGGAACATCCCCATCTAAGTAGGAATAATTAACAATATCAAAATTAGAATCATCTCTCTTGTCATAGATTTTACTTATTATTTCACCATTTTCAATGCATAGATGTAAATCAAAAATACAGTATCAGAAATATTAGCTTTATTAAACTTAAGTTCTTTGGGATAGATAGTATTAACCATAATACAAACGAAATGATTGTCAATGTTCAATATGGTATCCAGATACCGAGAGGTATCATTAAAGGATTCAATTACATCTGCCTGAGTATCTGGTGAAAAACTCAACATAAGCTATATTTCATAACAATACAAAAACAAATCTGCGGCAAGAGGTACACAGTTGGTACCGATAGGGATTTCAGCAATTTGTCTATAAACGGTAGAAAACATTATTTAATACTGCATTTACGGTTAGTAAAAAAACGCCAGAATATTGTTATAGGCAAAAAACGTCGTGTTTTCTCTAGTGAATTGTTTTTGAAAAAAGATCAGTGAGTATGTCTTCCATAAGATGATGTGGTAAGGTTGTATAAAGTGTTGAAAAATCATAAGTACTTATAGATGAAAGTTGACGTTTATTGCACATGTTATCACGAACGTCTCCTGTATTTGTAATTAACCAAACTGAATTAATTCCTTACGCTTTAGCACAATATAGTTTAACGTGATCTTTAACGGCAGTAAAAAAGAGTATGATACTGGACCTTTGGAAACGGCCGAAAACGACACATACGAAATAGACAAGAAGTTAAAAGTATATCAAGAAGTTAACATTTTGGAAATGTTTGTAATGGCGCAGGCATTGGAACTAGAAATAAATCGGGCTTTATAACTCTGTTTATGTAATGACGTCATGCAACTGTTCACGTTATTGATGTCACTGTTGACGCGCGTGACTTTTATCTTTTCACATGTGTTAGCTCAGGCTTTTCATCACCCATGTAAAAAGTGGTAAAACCTTAATCCGTATGCAAGAAACGATTTTACTGTAGCTATAATTTTATAAAATATACACCTTTTATAATTAATGCATCATCACTAAGAATATAAAAATGTTGCACAAATAAAAACAACACTTAGTTTATTTTCTTGTTCAACCCCCTCATATGACACATGCAAGATATGCAATGATCTGGTCCAATACCTTGTCTGGTCCAAAAAGGAAACAGTCACTGAAGACATTTTGTACAGGATGCTATACAAAAAACATATTGAATGTAACAAGTCCAATATAGTATTGAAATCAAAAACATGTATCATTTCAGAAACAGTATGTCACAATGACACAAACATGTTCACACCATATCAGGTCCATAAAGAAAAACACTAACAAATTTTGGTACATATCCTGTGCCAAATAGGCCGGATGTTTAAATAAATGTAACTCAAATAAGTCGAGACACACACACACATACTTGGGCATTAAAGTGATCGCTTAAAGTAGAGTACTCCACTAGGATCTTATTTTGTTAATACCTTGTCTAATAACTTGATAAAAGAAGGCACTGCTATTATAATATATTATGCAAGCCTTTTGGAAGTTATGATTTTTACTTGTAATCATCTTCAATATGATAACGAAATCTGTAAGCAATTCTTGTAAAAACATTGTAGAAAAAGCGCTGGTAATCCCGAAAATATATCCAATGGCAAATACAGTAATCATAACCTTTAGTGTAATGGATAGTTTCATGTGATAGCCAAAGATCATGTCTCCTACTTCCTCTTTTATGATCTAAATGCGTAATTGCTGCGATGATGTCTGGTACATTAAGGCTCAGGGGGCACATAAGTATTTTTTCTGGATTTTTGATCCGCCCGTCCTGGGTTGAAATATTTTCCTTAGTACAATTAAGTCACACACCTGAAAAAGAAATAACAAATCACTCTATTTACAACATCTAAAGCTTTACAAACTAGTTTTTTTGTTGTTGAGAAAATAGACGTCTACCCACACTGCACAACCAAGTAAGTTTGATAGTGGATAATGCACAACCTTGTTAACATATATTTGGAAGCAGAGTGGAAACATTTTTGGATAACATTAAGTTTTTGATGTAAATATTGTTTTATGCATTATATGAAAAGACAAAAGCAACAGTAAAACTAGAAAATGTGTCCATGGGACACGCATGCACTGTAGCGCTGTCAGTCACATAAAATAAAACTGTTAAGTGTTAACCAACCGTCTGAAAAGTAGGTCAAGGTCATTGTGTAGCACTGTCAGTCTCATAAAACTCCAGGGTTAATTAACAGTCGAAAAGTAGGTCAAGGTCATCCATATTGACCTGGTTTTAGTAGGTACATATTCATGTCAATCCAACAAGTGGTTTAGGAGGAGTAATGACGACAACAAATTTAAAGTTAAAATGTGAATGGTGAAGTGGGCATTGTCCAAACACACACAAACGTTGGACTGCACAGATAGACAAAGTGATTCACTTATAATTGCTGTCAAGATGACATAAAATCCGTGAAGTAAAACAAATATACCAGCCACTGCATGATATTTTTCAGTATTTCAAGTTATTTGTCGACATTTTGAAATTGACCATGAAAATACTGCATTTCCACAAAGCCTCAGGTTTGCATTTCAACTCTACATATTGTATGGGAATCTGTCAGGGAAGAATTCTAACCATTCATAATAGAACTGTAGCAAAGAAAAATGTTTTAAAGAAGAAATAAGCACATTCAAAATTCAAATTTACCCCTTATTTCAGAATTTTACTGGGTCCAATTCAAAGCTTAGGCCAAAGACAGCTGTCTTCTACTTCAATGATTACATCTGTTTCTCACAATCCTAATGTATGCTCAGATGCTGAAAATATAAAAATAATGACAATATTAAATGTACATTATAATTTGACGTTACCGTAACTCAGAAATACAATTATATATAATGGACAATTATTTAACAATTATATGATGACTTTTTTCAATCAATCTATTTTTAAAGGGACACATGGCAATCTTTAAATGGGATTAAGCATCAGAATTATCACCCAGATTTTATAAATCCCGTATCATTTTGACTTTGAAAATCAACTTGCATTTATTCATAATAATACCTTAGCCAGTATCACGGCTACCTTGTTGGGGTGCAAAAAAATGTTCACAAGTGCAAAACTGAAATATATTAGTGTGTGAATTTGTTAAATTGTATATCGACATATATGAAGGTGTCAGTATGTCCACAACGTGCCAATATGTCCGCTGACATAATGGACCACACGTGTCAAATATGTCCACAACGATCGAATATGTCCGCGGTCCCATTAACGTATAATTCTTACTTTATTAAAGGTTTGATGAATTAAAAACGGACAGTGTTTAAAGTTAAAAGATAACTATTGTTCAATCCTAGTGTTGGCAATTTCGAAACTATACTTCACTTTCACTGTAATGTAGATCAAAATCCTACAGTATAGTTTGCTCATATTCGTATCACAAATAGTTTCTATATTATATTTAGAGTTTAGAGCAAATAAGATCATATTATAAGGGTAATTCTATCCATTAGCGTATGATACTCACTTTATTCAAGGATAGTTGAAATTAAAACGGGTTAACAATTAAAATAGAAATATTGTTTAATCCTAGTGTTGGCAATTTCGAAACTTTACTTTACTAGGTGGGTAGGAATACGTTGACATTTAGTTTTGCTTACCCAATTCATGTAGTTTATAGAACATTATACCTTTTCTAGTTATATTATTATATTGAGTGCTTAGGTGAAATGATACGGTGCTAGCTGTAATAGCTCAGTGATACTTTAATATAACCAATAGCGTCATAGGCTACTTAATAGCATCATACTTATATGAGCTTAGTAATATAAGGTCCTTATTATAAGAAGTGCTAAAATAAAATAAGTAGAGTTTTAATAGTGTCGTATTTATATGAGTATATCAGTAATTATACTTCTTAAACTAGTGTCATACTTATACTTTTATATAGTACAGGGTGGTGTACATTTATCGTATATATATATATGAACATGAACATGAGTCTCTTACGAGATCCCAATTTCGAAAGTTGCCGTAGTGAGTTCAAATTCTCTCCCTTTATTATATATACCTGAATTCACAGTATCCCCAGATCCGGCACCTTTCATTGTCACTGTCTCAATATAGCTGTGTGTGGTTGAACGCTTAAATGTGGCCCACTCATATGAGCTATAATTGTATGTATGTATGCGTCTATATGTTAATTGTGCCTTCAGACGAGTGTGTTATGATGTAGAGATACAGTTTATCAACGTGTGTTGCAACTACCCTTTTTAAGGAGTGAATATATACGTTTGATTTCCGTGTATCTCGTCATAGCTAGGCGCCCTGCCGTAGTTCGTCCGAAGGTTGTCTGTCCTTGATAGTTTACAAATATTTCTCCCCATATCTAATTCTGCCTTGTGAACATGAATCTCTTACGAGATCCCAATTTCGAAAGTTGCCGTAGTGAGTTCAAATTTCTCCCTTTATTATATATACCTGAATTCACAGTATCCCCAGATCCGGCACCTTTCATTGTCACTGTCTCAATATAGCTGTGTGTGGTTGAACGCTTAAATGTGGCCCACTCATATGAGCTATAATTGTATGTATGTATGCATCTATATGTTAATTGTGCCTTCAGACGAGTGTGTTATGATGTAGAGATACAGTTTATCAACGTGTGTTGCAACTACCTTTTTTAAGGAGTGAATATATACGTTTGATTTCTGTGTATCTCGTCATAGCTAGGCGCCCTGCCGTAGTTCGTCCGAAGGTTGTCTGTCCTTGGTAGTTCACAAATATTTCTCCCCATATATAATTCTGCCTTGTGAACATGAATCTCTTACGAGATCCCGATTTCGAAAGTTGCCGTAGTGAGTTCAAATTATCTCCCTTTATTATATATACCTGAATTCACATTATCCCCAGATCCGGCACCTTTCATTGTCACTGTCTCAATATAGCTGTGTGTGGTTGAACGCTTAAATGTGGTCAACTCATATGAGCTATAATTGTATGTATGTATGCGTCTATATCTTAATTGTGCTTTCAGACGAGTGTGTTATGATGTAGAGATACAGTTTATCAACGTGTATTGCAACTACCTTTTTTAAGGAGTGAATATATACGTTTGATTTCTGTGTATCTCGTCATAGCTAGGCGCCCTGCCGTAGTTCGTCCGAAGGTTGTCTGTCCTTGGTAGTTCACAAATATTTCTCCCAATATATATATATATATATATATAGATGGGGAAAAAACATTTATACAGTGCTACAGTTTACAAAAACTCAAGCGCTTTCGGCTAACGCCTTCATCAGGAGTACACAAACACGAAAAATAACAAATACGAAACAAAAAACACTAAAATACACGGCAGTTTAAATAAAACTCTTTGAAAAACAACTTATCGTTTGGCAGTGTTGCAGAAACTGCTTACTTTGAATAGACAACACTGCCAAACGATAAGTTGTTTTTCAAAGAGTTTTATTTAAACTGCCGTGTATTTTAGTTTTTTTTGTTTCGTATTTGTTATTTTCGTGTTTGTGTACTCCTGATGAAGGCGTTAGCCGAAAGCGCTTGAGTTTTTGTAAACTGTAGCACTGTATAAATGTTTTTTCCCCATTTATTAATTTATTCCAACATGTTCGTATCCTCTCGGGGAGCCAGTGCTTTTTGAAAGGTATTTTGTAGATGTATGTATTTTCTCACCCTTATATATATATATATATAAATATATATATATATATATATATATACTCATATAAACTGTGATAACAGTGTGTCGTTTGTGGATTAGTATATTTTTATAACCTTATTTTTTTTAGCTATTTCCATGACCTATCTTAATACTCTTTGACTCTTTTACAATGCAACCTCGAATAAATAACCTGATAGATAATCTGGGTGGGGCCCTGTCCGGCAGCGACAAACACAATTTAACGAACAATACCTGGTCGTACAAATTAATACCGAAGTCTAAAATTAATATCCCACTGACTCAACAGATTCCCATCATCAAACGTTCTACTTTCATCTCCACTACCTTCCAAAATAAAATCAAAAGAATAGTACCCCTCAAAACAGGAAATCTACTGTTAGAAACTAAATCGGCAGAATCCACGAACTCTATTCTGAAACTAAAACCACTGTCATTCAACTCTATTCCAGTTGAGGCGTTTATACCAACAAACACTACTCGAGAGGGTGTTATTCATCACGTCCCTCTAGAGACTGACCTTAATGAATTACAATCAAAATTATTGGACCAGGACCTTAAACCCCCAAATATTATTTCTATCTCAGTACTTCCAAACAAATATGGAACTAATACAGGAGCAGTTAAGGTGGTTGTCGCCGAGGAGAACCTCTCCACTAAGCTTCTCATTCATGAAACCTATATCTCTTTTGACGTAGAATATTATATACCCCCGCTAATTAGGTGTTTCAAATGCCAAGGTCTTGGCCATAAACTTGACAAATGTCGCGGGATGGAAACTTGCGCAAAATGCGCCCATAATCATAACACAAGACAATGTAAATCTACAACTTACTGCTGCATAAACTGTGGAGGGACACACTCCACCAGCTATAGAGGCTGTCCCCTTTATTCTATAGCCACAACTATATCCCATATTTCAAAAAGTAAAAAGGTCTCTTGGTACGTGGCTAACACAATCTTTCACGCCTCCCACCCATCTACAGTAAATCCTAAGCAAGAAGTACATGTCCCGGAATTTAACCCAGAAAAATATTGTGCCCCTTCCACCCAGACTAGCACATGGATTTATTTTGATAGTAATGGGTGGGATGACCAGGAGAAAATAGAAACTGATAAAGACTGTCCCAACAAACAGGTTACGTCCTCTATTGATTCCCCTCCATATGTTGCAACCTCAATAGCAAGCCATAGGGAGACTTCCTATAATCCCATAAACTCAAACACAGACATGGAAGTCTTATTATCGCTGCCCAATATAATGCTCCAATCCCTCTAATAAAAATACCAACCAAACTTGGGGAAAAACATATACCCTCTTTATTAGACATAAAGAACATCCCATATTATTACCTCAATTCCAAGCTGCTACTTCTCCAAATAAAATAACAGAGCTAGTGATTAAAACCCAGAACATTCACAAATTTGATATGGAAACTGAGTTAGATAGTGAAATGTTACAGAGTAGTTTTTGGGGTCCCAAAGTACATAGGTTCTATAGGCAAAAAGGTCAAATTTTCCGCCTCAATCAACCTGTCCTCGCTCCACCTTACCTAACTAAAATACCTATTGAGGCAAATACCTCAATTATTATTCTCGAGGATTCTATAGATGAAAACTCGTGTCTTGGGCAACCATATACACCTCCCAGATTATTGGATGGTACCCCTAACGTGCCCCCATTATGCAATGAAGAAATTAAATCATTATTTGAAGAGGCCGTGTCTCCAATCCATACAACTCCTCTTTTCATAGATACCATACAAAGGAATAGGACGGAATCAAATAATATATTGTCTATACAGAAATCAGTAATTACCCAACTAACACCTCCTATCATCCAAAGGTTAACGATCAAACCTCTTCTGAGGCAGTCAATAAATCAACAATCTCAGTCTGCAATACTGTTACTCCAACGAACTCACCAAACCCTGATTTTAAGCAGTCAACCCCAAACCAATCCAGTCTTTCTTCTCGTTCTTCCCCAAGCACCTCTGCGACGATAAGTGACTCAAAGCACGTCTGTATTATCCCAGGAAAACCTTTACGACTCGAGCTGATCATCAAACATTAGTATCCTACAGAGTTCGATCCTGGACCTAGCTGAATTCGATGGGACCCCAACCCCTAGTGCCACAATCAGGATTACCCCCATATTCCATGAATCCTCCTCCCAAACTTCCCCTAACAGAATAAATGTGACTAATAACTCCAATATTATAAATACAAATATAGATGTATTAATCAAAATTACCATCATGTTAATAAATGAAAACACAGACCTAGTGGCCCCTATTAATTACACATATTCAGAGAGAAATACTTAAGGCCATAAATCCCACTCTAGTTAAGGTAATAATCCCAATACCCAGCCCTCTCATAGCCCTCTCATAGTCAATTCCCAACCAGACAGAGATATTCTATTACGAATCACAAACCATAAAATTTTAAAGAAAAACAGGCTAATAAAAACTCCTAAAAAGATATCAGGTTTTCTTAAAGCGATTAGGACTCCTCGAAAGACCATTTCCACATCCGTAGCCACTAAGCGTCGAAATTCAGACATCAAGAAAAGCATCAAACCGTTTTTAAAATGAATAACTTAGTTAATATTATTTCCTTTAATGCGGGAGTGCTAACGCATACCAAACATGCTGAAATTAAACTCTCTTAATCCCGAAGTAGACATCTTATGTAAACAGGAAACTAAATTTAATAAAAACAACTTTAAATCTTTTCCAGGATTCAGACATGAATTTAAATTCTTTAAGAAAGATAATAGTTGTTGGGGGATGACCGTATATTTTAAGTACTACATTAACTATGAAGTCATCGATATTGATAACCCTACTAATATTGATAATGATACCACAATTGAAGTCCAATTGTATAAAATATTTTATAAAGACTTTACTTTTATTTTAATAGGAATTCATTTAATCATATCACTAATAAAATAAGTTAATATAAATTACAAAATGTGATTATTACGGGAGATTTCAACGCCCATCATCAGGCCTGGGGGTCTGATAACTCAACTAATAAAGGCAAAAAAATTCTAACTTGGGTAGATGAAAATAATTTATTTTTATTAAATGACGGCCCACCAACACGCTTAGATAAAGGCACGGGAAACCTTACTCACAAAGACTTATCCTTCTGCACAAACTCGATTTCTTTTAATTTCTTTAATTTCCCATTGGTCCGTTTTAAATGACAATTGGGGATCTGATCATTTCCCTATCTTTCTATCAGTACAATTATCTTCGGAAAAGATTTCCCACGAGCATTACAATCAGGATAATTTAATTATAATAAAGTAGATTGGAATCTCCTTGATATTCTATGCCAAAAACTTAAACCCGATGATTTAATTACAGAAGATATAGATACTTTTAATAATAATATCACGGACGCTATCCTTAATATAGTCCACCAAAGCGTCCCTATCTACAATAATATGCCTAGAAAGAAAAACGTCCCATGGTGGAATTCTGAATGCAAAGAAGCCGTTTCTTCAGGACAGGAAAATCACTGTAAAAGTTGGTGACTCCCTTTCGGATAAGGAGACTCTCGAGAGGGGCACCCCCAAGGATCTATTATCTTCTCCCCCTCCTTCTCTTTAACGTACTTATAAATGATCTGCCAGATATAATATTAAAAGAATCAGGAATGGTAATAAGCCAATTTACAGACGATAGTAGCACTAGCATTAAGTGGAAAAATCTTGATAAACTACAAACTGAAGCTCAAAAAGGGCTTTAAACTATCTCCTAATAAAACAGTAGGTATAATTATTGGTAACTCATATATGTTGCAACCGCCCCCTGTGTTGTTTTAGTCAATTCTTACACATATATGTTGCAACCTTCTCTGCTCCCCCCGCCCCCCTCCCCCCCCCCCCCCAACTCTCACCCCCCACCCCACACTTGAAACTTTTTTTGTTTTTACAGGAGATACCAAAATTATATTCAATAGAAGTGTTACATTTTTAGGTCTCACCTGGGACCGCCGATTAAATTTTAATACACATATCTATAACCTTATAGCCAAATGTGAAAAAGACCTACATTTGTTACGAATGTTACGTATGTTACGTATGTTACAAGGAACAGATTTTGGCTCGGATAGATGCTCACTTATTATTTTAGATAAAACTCTGATAAGATCTAAAATTGACTATGGATCCCACGTTTATTCATATGCTGCACCGTCTCTTCTTCAACAATTAGATATAATCCAAAATAAGGCATTAAGGATAGCACCGGGAGCGCTGAATTCAGCACCTAAACATTTCAAACACGAATCTGGAGTTCTCCAACTACATTTACATAGAGAGGAGCAGATTCTGCGTTTCTGGGCCATGACCCAAACGAGAAAATTATTTAATCCTGTTAACGAGATTTTTAAAACAACACACTGTAAAAACAAATTTCGGAATAAACCAAAACCTTTTGGAACAACAATACTTAATTTAACACAGGAATATAAAATAGACAATATAAATATAGCGGACTTTAATCCTAGAGATATTTCACCATGGACTCTAGCCTTACCAAAAGTTGATATTTCCATTACAAACATTATTAAAAAACAAGACAACCCTTTACTTATTAAACAAGTCTTTAATGAACATATTGACAATAAATATAATTCCTAAACATTTTCACTGACTGATATAAGGAGCCAAAGAACGTGTAGCATCTGCCTTCGTTATTCCCTCGAAAAATATTAGTAAAATAATTAGAATTTCTGATGGACTCTCTATTTTCACTGCAGAACTGATGGCAATAATCAAGTTCCTTAAACATGTTAAATGGATCATTAAAAAAAAACCTCCCAAATCAGTTATCTTCTCGGATTCCCTCTCTAGCCTTACTGCAATTAAAGATAGGACAAGCAAGACTAGACCATACCTTATTTCTAATATTTTAATTCTACTCAATGACTGTAATATCCTAAATCTTATAGTTAACTTGGAATGGTGTCCAGCCCACGTAAATATCTCTGGCAATGAAAAGGTCGATCTTGCCTGTAAGGCAGGGCTGGATCACCCTGCCATCGATAAGGATATTCCCTTCGGACCTTCAGAAGTTTATTCTGACATTCGCAAAAAAATAAATGAAAATTTAAACTTTTATTTAACCAATCAAGCCAATAAATTTAATACGTTTACTAGGCTTGGTTGCAATTTTAGCAATCATGCCTTATTCTCTGATAATAAAATCATGAATAAAGCTATAACACGACTTAGAATGGGATACAACTTATTATTACCATCGAGTTTACCATCGACCGTTCCAAGGCGGTAGCCCTATTGTCAACCCTTTTGTGTTTGTGATGTCGTTTACTTGTATTATTACTTTTGCCTTCTTGTTTGTCTGTTTCCATGTTTGTTTCTGTGTTTTGTGGTTGGCTGTCCTCCTTGAATGCTACTTTCCCTGTCCGATCTTTCTTATATTTCTTTAGGAAGTCATATCATTAAAGATCTCGATAAAAAGTGTACGTCCTGTTCTGTCCCATTCACCACTGAACACTGTTTACTTGAATGCAGTCAGCCCGATATAAAAAGGGAAGAGTTAAAGTCAACATTACAACAAAGCGCTATACTTTTTAATCTAAATAATCTACTCGACCCACAGAAAAGACATAGGCAACTGACTTTCAGCGCCCTTAGTGATTATATTAAGGCCACCCATTTCGAAAAGAAAATCTAATTTATCTATGCATTTATGACTATATTTTCCATAATTATACATATACAAGTTGTAATGGCAATATCCTGTTTTGGATACATTCCCAATCGTATAATCATCATCAGAATAAGAAATTTAGTCTGCTTGTGATTAAATATATACTACCCCAACACTCTAATATAAATGGTCGAATTACACTTTTACAATTGATACAGCTATGATATGGGACTGATCCGGTCGACGCGTTGGGGCGATTTTTAAGTCTGATGACAACGCAGGCACAACGGTCCAGGACCAATCACATTTTATATATATAATGCGCCACGACAATTGACTGTGCGCCACGACTAATTGAGTGTGGGGACTGCCCTACCTCATGGCGTCGTGGAAGTGCTTATTAAACATGTTTAGCTGACTTTTTGATAGGATTTACCTGACATGATTAGATCTGCCTGTACCTACCCTAATAGTTTATTCAGACAGCAAGATACTGCATAAACTTCATATGAATATTATAAACTACCTATGACCACATACAATATCTCCCATATCTCCCATATTTTATTATAACTCCCAATATTTCGGGAGTAAGCCAGAAAACATTACTCAACATTTATATATATCTTTTGTATGTACCAATTATGTAATAAGTGTTGCTCCAATATCTCACATAATATCTATGTATCCCTTTGATCGTTGCCCTCCCCAGTGTGACCTCCGAGTGGTTTTGTGTGGACGAGCAACCCTCCTCAGACCAAGGGCTCTCTCGTGGAGAGAGGATTTGAATGCTGAGGAGTAGTGCCCGACGAACAGCATTGGGTATTTTTATTATTTTTTATAATTTTTAATAAATATGATATATTTATTTGAGAAACATTAATTATACAGCGAGAGCAACGATCAGACATAACATGGACAATGTACATATGTAAATAACACACAGAATATTTTTAAACTTCTAGAGATATGTGATACATTTTACTATAATAGCTCGCTCGCAACAATTCCGTTTTTGGTTTACTATACATAGCGGACATCGAAATACATTGTTTGGTGACTCTTGTTGACAGCAATTTAATAAGTAGTATACCTACCAAGTTCATTGGTGTACTTGGCCTAATATTATAGAAACAATTATAGTAAATTTACACACAGTTATCCACCATAGACAATACTTACGTCTGCTTTGTTCTTGCCGTCTAGTATCGGATACGAATGCATAAATAAATCCTCTATGTATAAAATAATTATGAAATATAGAATATATAATCAACATAAGAAAAGCACATAGTTCAGCAAGGCGTGGCAAAACAAAAACCTAAGATAGATCAAACAGGATGTATCACATATCCGGTCGGATCAAACTGTGTAACAAACATACAGAGAGTATTTCTTATAGGTCTATTAATTACACTAAAACAAGTAAAATGCATAATTATTAAAGATATGTCTCTAATCACATTGTTCAATATTTTCAGGTATATGTATGAACTGAGTGAATACAATAACTGTATTTGCATTTGAAAATTTGAAGATAGTATTTATAATCATTATTTAAATTCAGAAATTTACTGTTTGTTGAACATATCAAAATGATGTAATTATGTCATCTTTAATACTGGTACTTTCCTCATACTGATACTAAACCTAATCAAGCATTACAGTTAGCACATCCATTCATTTTATTATTCCAGTATTGTTCTGAAGTTAAAATTATGTTGTAATTAAATAAAATGTAATAAAATATAGTGTTTTCAAATTTTCTTTAGTTATAATTTTACCTTTGCATGTGTTTAATATAATCAACAAATCTGTGAAGTTCCCCCTCAAAGTATGTTAAAGAGACATGGCAATCTTGATGTATTTATCAATTATAATTAGCATCTCAATTTATTAATCAAGTATCGTTTTTAACTTTAAACCTGCTTCATATATAAATTAAATAAAAATATAAAAAAGATTTTACAGGTTTTAAGATAATCAACATTTAGTAATTTATATTTGCAAACAGAATTTGTTTTCAAGTGTTCAAATAATTATTTGAAATACGGATGTAGAACAAATTAATTCAATTGAATTGGGATTTTATAGTCGCACCAACAGCTAAGGTCATATGTCGACTTTCCAGCTTCCATTGGTGAAGGAAGACCCCAGATACCCCTCCGACCAGGCGTTGGTTACCTGGGTAGAACCACGACATTCCGCAAGCCATGAGAGCTGGTATCGCTGTACTTGTTTTAAAGCTGTATGAAATCCAACATGTTTTTTAAAATATGTATACGTTTTATATCTTTGATATTGATAAAATTGTCTTGACAATTTGGTGAAAATCGAGTGAAAAAACTTTTTGCCTATAAGGAGAGAAAACACAATCGTGGAAGTTTAGTACCTAGCGAACAATTGTCAAAATCTATGAGGGACATTAGTCAAGATATATTTCTTTTATTTTCCCCTAAGAAGAGATTTTGTTAAAGATTCAGTATGTAGTTATACTGGGAGATATTTTGAAATACCGAACATTGCTCGGCCTTTTCCATCAGTGGCGGAACGCCAAATGACGTTCCGATTGTTTTACGGACGTCTTTGTCAGATTCCGCCACTAGTAAATACCGATTACGGAAATTAACGAAGAGTTCCGGTTCCACTTGTTTTGTTTGTAAGACGTAACGTCGTCTTGGTGTTCTCGTGCAAACTGGTGTAAAAAGGCAAACTGGTGTAAAAATATTGACGACTGAAAAGAAATTCATCACAGAATATATAATATATTGTTTAATTA
Organism: Cyrtodaria siliqua; assembly: GCA_037043455.1. Taxonomy (NCBI): domain Eukaryota; kingdom Metazoa; phylum Mollusca; class Bivalvia; order Adapedonta; family Hiatellidae; genus Cyrtodaria; species Cyrtodaria siliqua. Next base: position 20,599 of record JAWPHD010022356.1, read on the forward strand.
ACATTGTTCATGATACGGAAAATAATTCCCGAGTGGGAAAGATGCTTGCGATATAGAAACGAGTGCGCTTGCGCACGAGTTTCTATATCACAAGAATCTTACTCACTCGGGAATTATTTCCCGTATCACAACAACAATGTTAATTAAACTATATATAAATGACTATTCTTGACATAGTTCACCATTAAAATTAATAGTTTCTGAGAGATCTAACGGTTTAAGCATATGACACATTTTCCATTTTTTGACAACTTTTGGCAACTTTGAATTGATTATTTCTACTTTTACTATTTCAAAGCATGCAAAAAGCATGTAATTTAATCACAATATTCAAATCAAACCACTTTTTTATTGAAAAGCATTTGCATATAATCTTATTAATTGTACATAGCAAAACAAAACACACAACTTAGTGGTAATATTGTGATATATGTATGTCTTTTACTGTCTTAGACAGCCTTGAGAAAAGATGACAGAATATGAGGGGAAAAAGACGGAATAATAAATTACCATTAATTTTTCTAAAAATATCTTACGAACATTTTTTTTAAAAACCTTTAAGAATTGATTGACGCACATTAGGCCAAATAAAATTATATGTATGGTTCCTATTACATGCTAAAAAAAATATGGTAGTTAAGTAGGGAAAATATTTTGTTTTGTATTTATTGCATTGTGTTTTTTTCACACAATACTCTTAAAGGGACACTGTCTGTAAGTAAGCAGATATTGAGCGTAACCAAATAACTGTCTGAAATTTATCCTGTGAAATGTATACATAACAACTTGAGCATCTATAGACCCAAAGAAGTATGTAGTAATACATTCGTGAATTTGAAAAAAAAAAGTTTTATTTGTAAATAATGTGGGTCCCTTAGTTCAGTCAGGAGCGACGTCGACTATCTCGCTCTCACTATTATTACCCGAGAGTAATTTTAGTTTGGGCTACGAGTTCAAACGCACAAAGCGACAATTCTTTTTTTGTACCGCGATTGAATTCCATTACACAATCTTGCATTTAATTTGTAAATATTCAATAATGTTTAGTGTGCAACGTTTGTGAATGTAACTAGTGTGTTTTATAAGCTAACAGTTACAGACATTTCCCCTTTAAAGGAAGTACATCAGTATTGGTATTTGTTTTAGAATTGTTTAAATACATTAGTTATGTATTTAATTGATTAAAATAAACTATATGAGCCATAAACCACCAAACGAAATTAATAGCACCGATCATATAAAATAAAAATGAAGAAGGTATTTTCTAACTATAGTTACGTGCCAGGGATAGCTATTTTAATCTACGCGGTAAAATAAATCTCAATGTATTGCAAAACGAGCGAAAACAGAGTCGGTCGGGAAACCGGAACCATGCATATAATTTTAATTGGCATTATGACAATTTGACATTCGTTACAGACGTTCAAAACTGCATAAACGTGGAAAATTGGCAAATCAATTCTTATATCTAAATTATATTAGCGTTGTTATAGTACCAACAATAACGAGACATGGGAGGTTGGTAATGATAAAATAGAAGGATTTTTCACTGAATACTTGTTTTACCTGCTACGCGATTATTGCAAGGTCAAATACTATTCAAGTTATGGCCCGTTATGTGAGCTCTTGGTTAGGTCACAGGATAAAGTTTTATGAAAAAGGGCATAACTCTGCCGAATAAAGTCGGAATTATTGGACATTTGTAACAACATTTCTTAAGCTAAGATGAAGAGGTGTGTGAAAAAGAGTATGATAATGGACCTTTGGAAACGGCCGAGCACGTCAAATGCTTTTGAAGTTATAGCCATAGTAAAGTGGCAGATTAAAGTTTGTCGGATGACGGATGACAACGTACGATGACTGACAACGACGGATAAAGTGATCCGTAAGTGTCTGCCATGCTACACAGGCGACCCAATAAGTGCAATAAAAATAAATATTGTCAGTGTATTTTTAGATTGAGAACAGCCATTTTCTACTGAAGTAGGCCAGAGCTTCGACTACCAAAAAGTGAACTTCAAGTTGATTTGAAATTAGACCCTATTTTTTAAACAATAAGTATGAAGTGAATGTAAATATTCTGTATTGTTTGCAAATGTTGTGTATTTTAAAATAGTTACATAGTAAAACAAGATGCCCAAGAGAGCTTGTATCACTCTACTGGCTCTGGTGGAACTCAGGTGAACACTAAAGCTTCCATGTTCTAAATACAAGATGAAAATGAATCGTTCACCTCATCAATGATCTGTGCAAAGATGAAAAAATGGCAAACAAGCTTATAATTTCATAACAGAACGAGATCACGCAGACAATGGTTTATAACCTTAAAAATTCCCACCCCGCCTTAACGTGTTCAGGCCCAGTAAGTGTATATATGGTTATAGGGTGGGGATCTGAACGGTTTCCGAGTTATGACCAAGGGGTGAGGATGCCATTTTGGAGATTTTTGTAACGTTTTGGTTATTTTTAGCAATGGTGGCCATCTTAAATATCGGATAAAAAAGATCAGGAGTATCCATGAGAAATTGGAGTAAAAGTAGACAATAATCAAATCAGTAATATTTTATGTTTTTAGTAAGACAAAGGTTGCACCTAAACCGCCATTATTTTTACAAGGCTCTGTTAGTAAAATATCAGTAAGGGAAGATTGCTGGACAGACATAATGAGACATCATGCAATGCATACGAACCAGTTAATGCATTATATACTTGCTCATTAGTCCATAATCTTAACCACACCGTAAGCAAAACGAGTTGAATTTGCGGTCAAAATGTTCTAGTTCTGAAACCAAATAGAAAGGGGTGCTAGTTATTTGTGAGCATCAAGTTACCAGTAGACGTCATCTTCAAAAATCCATATGTATATCATGGCCATATCATACCCTAAAACATTTTATGCCAAAATGCCAAAATGTTTTGCTTTTTCTTTAATTAGTTCCGAACAATGGTTTTTCAATGGAAGTGAAACATAACACCATTCTACCTTTACCGCTGGCTGGATTTAGTGAAACTTTGCAGGGATGATCAGTACCTGAAGCCTAGTTATTTATATTATCCCCGTGTTCTGGTTGAATGATTTTAGGCAGAGTTATGATCCTTTAAAGGTTTTAATACACAGACCAGACTTTGTCCGGACTAGTTATCGTTCTACTTAACCCCTTGCCGGATTTCAACGAAACTTTGCAGAAATGATCAGTACCAAGCCTAGTTATGCTTATATTCGCCGTGTTGTGGTTGAATAATTTTTGGCAGAGTTATGACTCTTTAAAAGTTTTAATAAATAAACTTTGTCCGGACTAGTTCTCCTGATCCCCTGGCCAGATTGCAACGGAACTTGGCAAGGATGATTTGTACCAAGTCTGGTTGTGTTCAAATAATTGTTGGCAGAGTTATGCCCATGCCATTTAAAGGTTTTAATTTGAAGCCGTAATGACAAGTCTGTATCATAAGAACGCTTATAAATGAACGCTTATTCACAAATACAAGCAGCTAAATAATAATGTGAAAGTGCACCTGTTTTTGGATGGTTTAATTTGCGGGACAGTTTACGTTTTTTGACCGGGATTTGCTGCGCGACCTTAAACATGTATAAAAAGCACCACAAAAATGTTTAAATAGTTTTATCCCTGCATTTTTATTCAGTCGAGAGTAGCACAAGAAATTAATATCTTTTTTAAAGATAGCATTCTCTGTGTTTAATTGTTCAAGCATTTTATTGTGCTTTTAACAAAAATATGGCTTTAAGCTTTTCGTTCAGACAAAGAATTATCCGGTCAGACAACAAATTTCAGTTTGTCTGACCGAATGTCCTGTGGTCTTGAAAAGGTTTTCATGTAGACTGCACTGGTGGTGTAACTGCATGTTTAAAGTGTTCTATTATTTGAAACAAGAATGCGTAATTAAGCTGGCGCGATCTTATATCTGACATATAAACTGATATCACAGAGAAACTTTCACGTTGTATCAACTTGTATGGGTTTTATGTGATAAACAGAATCTGAGAAAATCTCACAATATCGTGCTAAATTTTGTTTTACAAAAATGCCTACCAACCTACCCTATTTTCTTTTAGAGTATGCAATAGAAAACACAACTATTTTTCGGCGTTTTTTTGTATTTTTATTATTAAACAAGAGGTCAATGATTTTCAAGCTCTACTGATAGGTTTTGATAGCTAGATCAGCATTTCTGCTGACCTTCGGGCAGTAGATCTAAAAAAGTGAAACAGAACAAAGAGAAAAAATTGTAAATAACTGGTGACGCGGTTTCATAAATTCAATAAAGCTGTCTCGTGAAAACAGAACCAAAGAGAGAAAACTATAAATAACTGGTGACGCGGTTTCATACAATCAGTAAAGCTGTCTCGTGAAAAATGCTACGCACCACAAAAACTCTGATTGGAAAAAATAAGCTACCAAGATTCGCATCGTTTTCAAAAGAAATAGCGTACCTTGAAAATTACGTCCATACATGGTATGGAGTGAATTAAAATAAAATGAAGACTCTGAAATATCAGCACGTAATTTACATGGATGCGCGGTCTATCTGGAGCACTGCAGATCTAGAGACCCCTTTATAAAGTAGGTAGAGTATGACGCACAACTCCATCCGCAGGGGTCTGCACGCAATGCCTGAATAAACAACTAATTTAAGCCTTATATACCACACGTGCATACATAAAACTTACCAAAGAAAAGAATATCATGCCGATCTAGTTATGTTCCCTCTGACATGTTGAATGT